>CACVBM020000799.1:0-218253 GCA_902728155.2 Microthlaspi erraticum
CATTTTGTTTATTATTGTCTCGTTCCCTAAATATAATTAGGGTAGACATAATTCTATCTCATTCCGTTCCTTTTCATATTGTCATGTTCTTTCTCATCCCGTTTGTTCTGTCCGCCCCATCCAGTCCCATCATATCTTATTATGTTCATTTCCATTTTGTCTTATCTCTGTCTCATCTCTAAATATAATTAGGGGTAGGCAAAATTCCCGTCCCGTCCCTTCCCATCCCATTATGTCCTTTTTCATCTCGTCCCGTCCAATCCCGTCACATTCCATTTCTTTTCATTTTGTCCCGTCCAACATTTCTGTCTTGTCCTCTCTCTCATTTTTTTTTTCGTTTTTCCGTTCCACCCCTAAATATAATTAAAGGTAGGCGAAATTTCCGTCTTGTCCTATTCTGTTCTTTCCTTTAGATCTCGTCTCGTCACTTAATATCATAAGAAGTAAACAAAATTCCCTCTTCCGATTCCATTTTTTTTCGTCTCGTCATATTTAATCTTGTTTCTTTTCATCCAAAAATACTATAGAAAAAACAGTGTTCTTTGTATAATATTTTATTTTTATTATTATTATTATTATTATTATTATTAAATAATAGTTTTATGATTTATACATAATATTTTTTTTTCTTTTACAAAAATGACTTTTCAAATTCTTGCAAAAACTATTGTATTATTTAATGATTATATTAATGAATGATCATAAAGAATTAAAATATAAGAAGAGAAAATATAATAAATTAAAATAATAAATACAATGCTGACATAGCCAATTGGTGAATTTAGAAGCACCTATTTTGGGTGAGGTGGCAACACCAGAATAGAATCATATCAACTTTATATATATAGATATAGATGGGTTTCAAAACTTTTTTTTTGCTTTCAGCCAAAAAAAATCATGTTGAGTGAGTTATAAAATAAAAAGGGTAAAGTTGAAGTACTACTTTTAGGTGTAACTGGTGACCAAGGAATGAGGGGGAATAAGACAATTCCACTTCATTCCTTAAAAATTACACTATTTATAAAGAATGTGTATTCCATATTATTCCTTGCCATTCCATATTAATTAGGGAATTATAGTGTTAAAATATTCCTTATAAAATATGAGGAGGAATGAGTTCCATATATTTTATTCCTCTTCATTCCATTCCTTCTCATTCATTTTGTTCATTTACAGGTAGCCTTAGAATCTAAACGTAGTAGATAATTAACATAGTATAATTTAAATGTAGTAGATAATAGTTTTTTTTTTTTTTCTAAACTAACTAAAAGATTCGGAAAATCCAATTTTTTTAAGTAAAAATAGAATAAAGATAAGTTTTTCGGTAATTTTACATATTTTTCCTTTATCTTGCATGTTTTCGTGTATTCGGATAAAGAAAACCGATAAAAACCGCCCGAACAAGAACATAATTGTGCAAAAACCCGAACAAGTCTATAAAAATTTAGCCCTGAACCCGATAAGAACCAAACCGAAACAAAATCGAAATTTTTCTAAACCCTGAACGGGTCTAAAATTTAGCAACCGAAAAGACCCAATCCGAATAGAACCGACCAAGGCTAGCTAGATAGAGGGAAGGCTAATAGGGGGTGGGGGTCAGCAGCAAAAAAAAAAGAAAAAAAAAACTGTGTTAGTTGGTGAAGAAGCAAAAAAAGCAAAAAGCGAAAAACCCTACTCAGAGAAGAAGTCCGGGAATTCCGTCGAACACTTGGGCTGCGTTTTAAAGTTTTCCGGATGGCGCCTTTTGTCTAAAACCTCTCTCTACCTCTCTCTCTCGCTTTCTCACTCTCTCCAGAGATCTATCTCCCCCACCATGTTCGGCACTCCGTCTTCCTCGTCGGCGTTCGGCACTGCGTCGTCCACACCGGCGTTCGGTGCGTCTTCAGCCTTTGGCTCGTTTTCTCCTTCCCCGGCGTTCGGTACACCATCATCCACGCCTGCGTTCGGAACGCCGTCGACATCTTCCTTCTCCACTGGCGGATTTGGCTCCTCACTCTTCTCTACTCCCTTCTCATCCCAACAGCCACAGCAGCAGCAACAGCAGCAGCAGCAGCCGAGCTCGCTGTTCGCGCAACCACCGGCATCTACCAGTTTTGGTTTTCAGTCACCGTTCAACACGACACAGCAGCAGACGCCTTTCCCAAATGCGCAATTGACCACTCAGATGGCTCCCGTTGCTCCCATTGCCTTTTCTCTCGCCGATCGTGATGTCCAGGTATTGCTCTTTCTTTTCACCATCAACTCCCTTCCTTCCTTGTAATTCCAGATCTGAAATTCGGAACCCTAGTCTTTACTTTCTTGATCGCTTTTGATTTAGGCCATTATTGAAGCGTATAAGGAAGATCCGACGAATTCCAAGTTTGCTTTTAAGGTTAGTTTGTTGTGGATTACTCTGAAATCTATAGCTGTTTATGTTTATGTTAACTGTAGTTTCGATTTGCCTGCAGCATCTTTTGTTCAGTGTGACTGAGCAACAGTACCGGCACAAGCCTGCAACTGTATCAGATGTGAGAGTCTTCTTGATCCTTTCTTCTATATCATGGAATTGAAATGTGCAGTTTTTCTTGTGTTTAATGAAATCCTATTGATCAATTTCTTGGTTTCTAAATGATTTTATCTGAGATGATTGCTTGTTTTTGGTGGTAGATAATGTGGGCAGAGGCAATGAGCAAACTCGAAGGCATGGATTCAACAGAAAGAGAGCGCCTGTGGCCTCAGCTTGTCCAAGGCTTTAAAGATCTTTCTCAGCGCCTCAAGGTTGATTTCATCAACTACGATTATCTCTTTGCTTTTTGTTTTATGGGTTTATGGGGTTGCTTAGGCAAATACTTATCTTTTTTAAGAATAAAGATTGACATCCACTGATATGTGAAGATATCATTTATTCAGCACACTTAACAATTGAATCTTGACACTCTTTTTTTGTTTGGGTACCTACAGCTTCAAGATGAAGTTCTCGTCTCAGATAGGGAAAGAATAAAAACGACTCAGAGCAACGTCAAAATGGTAACTTATCAGTTCTCCACTCTCTCTCCCTCTCTCTATCTCTCACTCATAGTTTACTGGAGATGATTTTGTTGTTACAGCTTCAGAGGCATTTGCAAGCACATACCTTTCCATCCATTGAAAAGTTGAGACAGAAGGAGCAGAATCTTCAACGACGCATGTTGAGGGTAAGAGAGAAATCGTCGCATTGAAAAATACTTACCTCGTTATGTGAGTTCAGATTACAGTCAACGTTACATTTACTCTTGTGTTGTGTGCTCGAAGGTTATGAGGATAATAGAGAGCTTAGAGGGAAAGGGTTTTCGGTTACCCTTGACAAAAGGAGAGGCTGAACTGTCAGAGAAGTTAACTGGAATAACAAGACAGGTTTGTCTCATGTTTTTTAATTTTTTTGATTCCTACTTTGAGGTTTGATGCAGAGAAATAAGAAGGTGGATAATCTCTCAGGTGAAAGGTCCTGGAGCAGAGCTTTCTAGGAGGGTGCAAAGTCTGCAGTCTATATCTCGCGCTCAAGCACATTCCTTCTCTGCTGGTAGTTCCATTTATCTCCCGGGGTCAACTAAAATAGACGAGCAGAGCCTGATTGATATGCAGGAGGTACGAGAATGCGACCCTCTTTGGTCCTTTTGCTTGCTTGTTTGTTTCTATTGTAAAACTAACAAGTGTGTTTGTAAACAAGCAGGTATTGCAACAGGAGACCGAAGCCGTAGGAAGACTTGGGAACGTATTGAAGCGAGACTTGAGAGATACGGAAATCATGGTGGCTGAAGATACAGAAATGACTCAAGACGCATAAACGCGGATCTGCAACTACTCAAGTTTCTAATCTTTACTACCGCCTGGTTAGATGCGCACATTGTTTATGCTCATGGCTAGATTTGGACTTTAACATGTACGTAGTAGCTGAGCTATAAATCTTTATGTATTGTGATTTCTTCTTTTTCATTCAAGTATTTGGAAAAGATTGCCTTATTTTTCACCACTGTTTGAGAGATATCATGTTCAAAAGTTGGTAAGCAAAACGTTTTCTAAAACAGAGGGTACTCTTCAGACATGATTAAGAGGATAAGTGCAGACCAGCCGGTGAAGACACGTGCACCTTCTCCAGTTCCTGTTGTTTGATCATAGTGCTCCCAGATATATCCAGTCTGGTCATAGTTTTTAACCACGTTCCTGCATCAACAAACACAATATAGGTAAGGCCACATATACCCAATCATCTTCAAACTTAAAAATGTACCTAATACAAGCAAGCTTGTATACCGTATCAGATTGCTCCTTAGTTCCTCGTAAATGGTTCTTGCCTTGCTGCTGTACGGTCCATCCACTGCAGAAAATTTGATTGGTTTAAATTAGGATTTGTCGTTTAATTTTTGTGAAGTGAGTGGATCAGAAATGTTACCTATAGAGTAATGGTGCAGGGAAGAGAGTAATCATGTAGTTCATGTTCATCCATATTGCACCTCTCCAATATGGTGCTTCGTGCTCAGTGTTATACTTCATGTACAAAGAACTGCACAAATGAGAGTGCTCATGAAAAAAAAAATGAATGAAGATTTTGTCAGGTATATGTTGGTTCTTGCAGGCTCACTCACCTAGTTTTGCCAAGGGAAAGTAGTCCATAGTCACTCCATACGATGTTCCTGTTTGAAATGAGATCGAGCTGTTTCTCGAGGATTGAAGAACCCTTTCATCAACAACAAAGGTGAATGATTTAGTTTTAGCTGTTCACAAGGGTTTAGATGGATAAAATGGAGGAAACAAACAAGCACTTACAGGCGGGATGATTCTAAACATGAAGGGGAAGAAGCTGACGTAACCAATGTGAGGAACCAATCTTAGCTCTGGCTTCCCAAATGTCTCCCTCACGAGCTCTAGAGATAGGTGGCCATCTTCATTAACTAGCTCTTTCCAGATTAACCGAACCTGGGAAATCAAATCCACTTATTAGTTTTTTTGCTTCTACAATGAAAGTGATGTGAGATATAATTCATTCACTGAAATTTACTTACATGTTCTGTATGATTACCAAAATCAAGGTAAGCCCCAAGATCATGGTCATAGTGCATCTGTAAAGATATTAGAGGTGAAGAAGAGAGGAGAGTGAGAATAAGAAGAGAGATTGTATACGAATAAAAACCTGATTCAGAAGATTGAAATCTGAAAGCAGCTTGACAGTTAAGCTGTAG
The DNA here is from genome assembly GCA_902728155.2 of Microthlaspi erraticum. Lineage (NCBI taxonomy): Eukaryota > Viridiplantae > Streptophyta > Magnoliopsida > Brassicales > Brassicaceae > Microthlaspi > Microthlaspi erraticum. The sequence continues at coordinate 5,196 of CACVBM020000799.1, forward strand.
TCCTCCTGCATGATTCAGTTTCCAAATCAACACATGAGACTTAGAAAATGTAGTCTTATATATTCTTGTCATGTTTCTTCTAACCGTCGTCACAAGTCTGTCCTTTTCCCCTAGAAACTCTGTGATGGAGTTCATGCAATCTGCAGCAAGATACATCCAGCATCTGAGGTCGACATGCCTCTCATCTTCAGTTGGGTGTGAAGCCCGAGGATAGTCATCCAAACCCGAGGAAAGAGACTGCACAAGATTTTTTTGTCAAAGTGACTATGATTAGGGTGTTTAGAGCCAGGTTTAGAGTATGGTTAGGTTTTCATGTTTTTTTTTTTTTTTTTTATTAGGGTTATGCTTAAGTTATAACAAGACCTAAATAAAGGTCTCTGTTGATTAATAAGAAACCAACTTCCAAGAATTAACCTTAAAAATCTCTAAAGAGAGTTTAGGGTTAAGAGGAACCGTAGAGTAGCTACCTGAGGGTTTAGTTGCAGAGTTGTTAAGCTGTCTCTGCCATGCCAAAAGTAACTTCCCAATACCTTCCCTGTTGTTTTAATCAAGTGAAACAGAAACCGTTCAACGTAGGAGTAGATGAAGTACACACAAGAATTCTTCAGTGCGACTTGTTTGTGGTAAGTCACTTAGATACTTAGAAAAACGAAACACAGAGAAGTGGACTAGAGTCTCCATGTTTTTTTTTACCTTTCTGGGATGTATTGAACCATTGAAACCATGCACCTAGCCGTACAAAAGCTCGGTCAAGGAATGACCATATATCATCTCTTTCTTCCTGCTTAAATTTGTCTGTCCTTATCCCATTTATCAGATCTGGAAAAGGAAAAATACAAAGAGAATGATCTAATCTCATAATTTCAATCCAAGAGTATCCAGCAAGGTGAAGCACTACTACTCTTGGAGGACAAAGTCCTTATTTTGTAGACCAAGTGCTTGTCCCTCAAACAAAAACAAGAACCATAATCAAAAGACAAAGATGTTTGAAAAACACTATATATATATATATATATATATTCATACCGCGTATCACCAAAAGTAGTGTAGGTGGATTGCCATTAGTTGGGATCTGAACAACGTACTCCTTTGGTATCTTACTGCAGCAAGAAAAACACTTAGGAGAATTATTGATAGCACAAGAAACAATAATAATGGTTATTGAGGTTAGTAAAGAGTATATTATACAACAAACCTCAGAGCTTCTTCTCCCAAAATTTGCTCACGCGGTATCCATCCATCTATATTCATCAGGTCTAACCAGTTTCCAACTATTTCCAAGGTTATACGGATATTCCAGCGCCTGAATCAAGTACACACACAAGCAATCCAAATACTTACCAAATCTTGATCCTTAAAGAAACATATCAAGAAAAGGCTTTTGATTATTTTAATGATCTTGATAAGAACAAACCAGATCAAGAGTTGATGGAAACCTTCATCCCACAAAAACCCCCGAGGAAACACAGGCCGGCTTGGAACTGCTGTGTATAACTCAGCTGGCCAATATAGCAAGAAACCACTTTCACTTTTAGGCTGCTGCAACTGAAAATAATAACTCTATGAACCTGTTTTCTTTTTTATTTTAAAGAAGTTGGACATAGTGTGAAGCGCAAAAAAGAGCAAGAAAAAATGAAAACTCACCTGAGTACTTTTAGGAACCTGAATTTTTGATTGACCATAGAAGTAACCAATGCCACCAAGCATATTCCCAATTGCAGCTTTACCAACCACCAAAGTTTCAGAATCAAGCTGGAATCAGAGCAAGTATATTTAGCTATGATACTCTCTCTATTGTCTTGACTCAAGTATTTTCACAGTCTCTGGTCAAGTATATCCTCCATAAAACAAGATGTTTTGATGTGCTAAAGATGAGCTATAACATTGGCATATCTCAAGGGTTTAGATTAAGAAAAAAGAGTATAATTAATCACACACCTTTTCAGAAAGGTGGAAGCATTCTTTAAACTTTGCCTCAAATGCTATATGTTTCTCTTCAAGTAGATTAGAGAGTGGCAAACCTAGACATAATAATTAAAATTGGAAACTTAGCTCAATCATCATCAATACTTGGAAATAAGAGGAGGTTGATTAACCTGTAAGACTCATTACACGCTTTTCAACGTCAGAGGTTTCTCCTTTTATCCCAGAGACCAAGGCAATATCTATAGTAGATTGCGTCGTCGCGGAAATCTGCATGAAGAAAAAATAGTGGAATGATTATGAATGAAGAAACAATTACAATCATAGAATTCTTATGTTTTTTTTAAAATAAACTCTGTATTCACAAAATCTTGATCAAGACTGATTACCTGAAAAACATAAATGCTGGAAGAATTCTCTGATGTGTCAGAGAGCTCAAGTCGTCCAGACTTGCTTTCCTAAAATACAAAGCGTGGTAAAAAAACATAACAGTTTGGAAACTTGCAAAGCTGAGATATAACCTGTGCAGCAAGATCTTAACATTAAAACCAAAAACAAAACCTGTGCAGCAAGATTTTTCTGAACATTATCAGACAGATTGACAATATCAGGCTTCTTGAAACCGCAGTAATGTGTTCCAAGATGATTCTGCAAATAAAGAGCATTTGTTAGAACAACTAAGATCCCATGATCTCTAATAAAAAGCATTGCAAATAAAAAAGCTACCTCTGATTTCAAATGCATCTGCCAGTTTCCTACATCTGCACGTGAACCCGAAGCTAAAATAGAACTGTCTTTAAGCTTTAATACATCTTTGCCTAGATTTAGAACATTTCCATCTTCATCAGCTATATAGAAGAAGAGATTTGCATTTCTCTTTACTTCATCATTCAACCTATTTTCCAAACATTAAAATATGGCTACTACAAATTAATTTAGGCAACTATTATGATAGCAGAGACACATTTAAATTAATCAGTAATTTACATACCCTGTATTTTTGACATTGATTCTGACTGACCAATCTCCTCCATAACCAAGGCTTCCCTCTTTAGACTGGACAAAACTTGTCTCCAATATCATATCTTGTTCAAGAAGCTCTTGCCTCCCAAAATCTATCCCATTGTGTTCTCTCCAGCCAAATGACTTGAGATCGTCAGAGTTTTCACAGAAATGTCTCATCACATGCTTCCCATTCCCATCTTTCTCACCGAGCCACATCAAGCCAGCGACGAGGGACTGAGGAGTTCTGCATTGTGATTGTAAGAGAAAGTAACACAGTTTCACATTATATGGGAATGGTTCATATATAACAAACTCATATACATAGGCATTATAGTCAAACAAATGAGGTTATAGGAGTTTTAGAAAGTAAAGATGATATAGTACTGTTCTTTTCCTATTTTTCGTTTATCAAATTGCAACATTTATGTGAAAAAAAAAACTGATTCACATACAGATCATCTCAGACAAACAAAGGGAAACTCTGTCAACAATACCTAGCACGAACTCCAAAATACACCTGAGGGCGATAAGTTCCCCAATACAAGCTTTCTTTATGATCACCTTGAAACTGGTTCAAGAAACTCCAAAATTCAAGAACAAAAAACAAGAAGTCAAAGCAAAAGCAAATGATTGTTGAGACTTGAGAGCGTACCATAGGTAAATCCATGAGTTTAGGACAAGGAAAAGGAGTGATAACACGAGGTCTCTGGGATTGATCATTGAGCAGATCTCCCAACGGTAATTTGATTCCACCAGGTTCACTCTTATGGCTTTCTCCGGTCATCATCTGAGTATCGGAGTATAATTTGTATATATAAACTAAGCGATGAGAGAAAGAATTGTGAATGATCGTTGAAGCCAAGAAATGAGAAGTGAAGTCTCTGGAAGACTTTTAACCAAAACTCTGGTTTCTCAAGTTTTGACCTTTCTTTTTGTTGTTGTTGTCACATTCTTTTAAGGTCTTTTATTGTTTTTAGACTTTTTCTAATAGTTTTCTTTTTAAGTCGTGATGGGATAGTGATCATGTTGACAGAAGAATAACAACGCATTTTAAGACAAAACCGTGCTCTGCATGAATGTATTTTAACGTTTTGTTTGGATTGTAATGCTAATTCGGACCAGATTGGCTCAGCAGCTGTCGGAACTCGGAAGCATCCAATAACTGACTTGGAGGATTGATTGCATAGTTTTGACTGTTTGATTCAAGAATAAGTGAAAATTGATAATTCCTGCCATGATTTATAATTGAGACAGCTCATTAATAGGTTGATGAACGTGTAATGACTAATGACGTATATATGGGTCAAAGTTTATGCTTTAAAAAGTAGAGTTTTTCTTTCATTTGGGGTTCAACTTGGTGAAAAAGATTATAAAAAAAATAAAGGATCCAACAAGAAGAGTCGCTTTTATTAATGACACTCTCGTGTCTTCACTTCACTACCCAGTACCCACTTCGAATATCCCCCCTAATCTCTCTCTCTCTCTCTCTCTCATTCTCTTTGGTTGATGTTTGCTACAACGCCAAAATCTATTAGTAGAAGAATAAAACCCTAATCACTGACTTCTCTGTGTTCATTTCGATTTCTCATCTCTTATAAAGCTCTCGGTTTATTTATATCCGGTACGTTCGCAATTAGTGAAAAGTCAAAACCGTAATATTCTTGTCTTGTTGTTGCGAGTTTCACACGTGTGTTACTGTTATTTTTCTTCTTCCAGCATTTTATTTATTGATTTATTTATTACTTCTTGTCGTTGTTGTTGCAAATTTTCGTGTCTTGTTCGCGTTTCAATTGTGATCATAGATTTTTGCGGGTTTTGTGGAGCTGACACACACTTCCCTTCTCATTACCCTCTTTTTCTCGCCCCTCTCTCTCTCTCTCTCTCTCTCTACCGTTATGCTCGATTACTTGCCTCTTTTCTATTTTTCTTCCGTCGTTTGATTTTTCTGGGTTAAGACTCTCTTCTTAAAGCAAGGTAAATCTCCTGAATCGATTTCTCTTAATTTCTTAAACCGAAAATGATTCGTCGCGGTTCTATGAATTCCCCAGAATCTGGGGAAAAAGGCATTCATGATGCGTGGTTATGCCATTATGGATTGATTGATTCATCTTGTTTCCAAAATTGGTTCTCATCTCAGGTCTCGTATAAGCTGTGGCTTAGAGTATCCAGGTGAGGTTGGATTATGGATTTAAGCGAGCTCGAGGAAAATTTGTTCGCGGCTAGCGATGCCAAGGTATGTAAATGTTTGAATCATCATCATCATCACTCTCTTTCACAAATCGGTTCTTGTTGGGAATTACAGAGAAATCATATACATTTTGATGTTGGAGAAATCAGAAATGTGATTCTCCCCAATAATGTCTTGTTTCTCTATGCTTTGCTAAAGATTGTGGCATTGCTAAAAAAAATTGCAGTTACATAGAGATATGTGCAAGGAGCTGTCTGCAGTTTATTGCAAAGTACTGTCGATATTCCCATCCTTGGAAGAAGCAAGACCTCGGAGTAAATCAGGGATTCAAGCCTTGTGCTCCTTACATATCGCTCTCGAGAAGGCAAAGAACATTCTCCAACACTGTTCTGAGTGTAGCAAACTTTACTTGGTCAGCTTTCTCTCTTTCCTTGGACACAAATATTCTCTCTTTTGTGTGTTTTGGTCTCTTGAATTTCCTCCATCTCTCTTGCTAAACAGGCCATAACTGGTGATGCTGTTCTCTTAAAGTTTGAGAAAGCCAAATCTGCACTTATAGACAGTCTAAAACGCGTGGAGGACATTGTTCCTAGCTCAATTGGCTCTCAGGTGATGTGATGTCTCTTTCACTGCACAACATAATCTAAGGCTCTGGTCTCTCTCTGCTAGTTCCTAATTTTGATACTTTGATTTCTTCAGATATTGGACATTGTTGGTGAGCTAGAGCACACCAAGTTCTTGCTTGATCCATCAGAGAAAGAAGTCGGCGACCGGATCATCGCACTGTTGCAACAAGGCAAGAAGTTTGACAACTGCAGTGACAACGCCGAGCTTGAGATCTTTCACCAGGCAGCTACTAGGCTCAGCATAACCTCTTCAAGATCAGCTCTAGCGGAGAGGCGTGCTTTGAAGAAACTCATCGACAGGGCACGTGTGGAAGAAGACAAGCGTAAAGAGTCGATTGTGGCTTACCTCTTGCATCTCATGAGAAAATACTCAAAGCTATTCAGAAGTGAGATCATGGATGAGAATGACTCTCAAGGTTCACCGCCATGTTCCCCAACTGGTAACGAAGATCGTACTCAAGCGTTTGGGCGTCAACTGTCTAAGTTTGGTTCTATTAACTTCAAGCCAGTGAACAGTAGGAGATCAGGAGGACAGACGCCCACTCCACCGGAAGAGCTGAGGTGTCCCATATCTTTGCAGCTTATGTGTGATCCTGTCATTATTGCTTCTGGACAGACTTACGAACGTGTCTGTATCGAGAAATGGTTCGGCGATGGACACAACTCTTGCCCCAAGACTCAGCAGCAGCTCCCACATCTTTCCCTGACTCCAAACTACTGTGTTAAAGGTCTGGTTGCGAGCTGGTGTGAGCAGAATGGGATCACAGTCCCTACTGGACCACCAGAGTCTCTCGACCTCAACTACTGGAGACTAGCCCTGTCTGATTCTGAATCCAACAATTCAAAGTCTGTTAAAATCGTTCCTTTGGAGGAGAGTAGTAGTATTGTTTCGGAAGGACAAGACAAAGAAGAAAACAATGCGCCTGATTCTGATATCAATGTTCTAGAGAGGTATCAGGATATATTGGCAATCTTGGACAAAGAGGAGGACTTGGCTAAAAAATGCAAAGTTATGGAAAATGTCAGGCTATTGCTAAAGGATGATGAAGAGGCCAGGATCCTCATGGGAGCCAATGGGTTCGTTGAAGCCTTTCTGCGGTTTCTAGAATCAGCTGTTCACCAAAACAACGCAGCTGCACAGGAAACTGCAGCTATGGCTCTGTTTAACTTAGCAGTCAACAACAACAGGTTAGTTCTTCTGCAATGTCACTCTGTGATCATCTCTCTAATATCATCATCGTTCATTGACATAGATCGTTCTTCGTTTCGATGGAGTGCAGGAACAAAGAGCTGATGCTAACTTCAGGAGTCATCCCACTGCTGGAGAAGATGATCTCTTGTTCCCACTCCCAAGGGCCAGCAACTGCGTTATATCTAAACCTCTCCTGCCTCGAGAAAGCCAAGCCAGTGATTGGCTCAAGCCAAGCAGTTCCCATTTTCGTAAACCTCCTTCTTCAAGGGGAAAAAACCGAAACCCAATGCAAACTTGACGCACTTCACGCCCTCTACAACCTCTCCACACACTCACCCAACGTTCCCACTCTCCTCTCATCAAACATAATCAAAAGCCTCCAAGTTCTTGCGTCAACAGGTGACCACTTGTGGATAGAGAAGTCATTAGCCGTGTTACTAAACCTAGCCACTAGCAAGGAAGGGAAAGAAGAGATGATATCATCACAAGGCATGATCACCACTCTCGCAACGGTGCTAGACATCGGTGACACGGTGGAGCAAGAGCAAGCCGTTTCTTGCCTTGTGATCTTATGCTCCGGAAGCGAGTCTTGCATCCAGATGGTGCTGCAAGAAGGAGTGATTCCGTCTCTGGTTTCGATCTCGGTGAACGGAAGTCCGAGAGGGAGAGACAAGTCGCAGAAGCTTCTGATGATGTTCAGGGAGCAACGGCAGCGAGAACAGGCGTCGCCGAACAGAGATGATGCTCCGAGGAAAAGCGTATCGGCACCGTTGCCGATGTCTGTACCTGGGGCAGCTTCAGGTCCAGAGTCGGAAGGGAAACCTTTGTCTAAATCAATCTCTAGAAGGAAGACACTGACAAGACCATTCAGCTTCTGGAAGAAAAGCTACTCGATCCACCATTGAGAAGATTGGAGTGTGTCACATACTCACATTTCACACACTCCTATGTAAAGTTTGCTTTTATCTTTTTACCTCTTACAAGAGGTCATCTGCAGAGAGAAGAAAGAAATATGTAAATGCCATTTTTGCTCACTGTTCCTCTAGTCATAAGTCATGTAGATAGCTTATGTATCAGGTTTTTATATGAAAAAACCATAACTTTCAGTAGAAAACAAAAGTCAGCGACTACATTCAGAGTCAACAACTAACCTTAAAAAGCATAGCTTCTTCGTAACAAGATATCTTATGAAAACTATGGAACCACGTATGTATGAATCTGAGAAAGTTTTATAAAAAAAAGTTTATTCTTTAAAAAAAGTAAAGAGTGGGCCCCACCAACATCTCTGCCACCGTCGTCTCTGCGCGGCGTCTCCGTCGTCGCTGTCTTCGAATCGTTTCCTAAAACCCAATCAAAAGGTTTTAAGAGAGAAGAAATCATCTCTGGATTTGCGGGTTTATCTTTCATGATCTTAGATTCTTTCTTCTTCTTCTTCGTTAATATGTGTTGCAGGGGCTGAAACCAGGCTTCTCGGCCATGGCATTTCTAGGGCTGATTAAGAGGGTTACCAGAACAAGCAGACACAATTGGAGGGTCAGAGAGTACCCATTCCAAAGAAGGGAGCTTTCAAACGCAAGCTCCTTTCATGGTGAAGATGCTAAGCTTCCTGTTCTGATCGTCGGCGCTGGACCTGTAGGCCTCGTCTTATCCATCCTTCTCACCAAACTAGGTACAATTTGTCTCCCAAATTTCTCAAATTTTGACTTCAGGAATTATTTCCAATTACGTTTTGCGCTTAAGTTAACTTCTCTGATCGAATTGAGTTCTCACCTTAATGTTAGGGGTGAAATGTGCTGTTGTGGACAAATCCACAAGCTTCTCCAAACATCCACAAGCACATTTTATCAACAACCGATCTATGGAGGTTTGATTTTTGTGTTCCCCCTACAGGTTAATTTTGGTGATTGAAAGAACCTAAAGTTCTCAGTTTTCAAATGCTTAGATATTCCGTAACTTGAATGGATTAGCTGAGGAGATTGAAAGGTCACAGCCTCCTCTAGATTTGTGGAGAAAGTTTATATACTGTACGTCTCTCTCCGGTTCAACTCTTGGCACAGTAGACCACATGCAGCCTCAAGGTGTCTTCTTCCCTTCATCTTTCTTGTGAAAATAGTTTTCAATTGAGATAAAAAACGCAGACCTTTCACACTAGTCCTTGTGTGTGTTTACAAATAGATTTCGAGAAACTTGTCAGCCCTGCTTCAGTTGCTCACTTCTCACAGTACAAATTGACAAGCTTGTTGCTTAAGCGGTTAATAGACCTCGGCTTTCACGTTCCAAGTTACAAAGAGTCAGATGGTCTTGAGCTTGACTCTGCTGTTGCGAGACAAATTCTGATGGGTCATGAGTGTGTGGCGATCAATGCTAATAACAAGGAAAGTGTTACCGCAACTGTTTCTTTTCTCAAAGGAGGCAAGTGTATGAAAAGAGACATTCAATGTGGTATACTGGTTGGTGCTGATGGTGCTGGGAGCTCTGTAAGAAGGCTCACAGAAATAGAAATGCGAGGGGAAAGGGATTTACAAAAGCTTATTAGTGTCCATTTCATGAGCAGAGAGCTCGGTGAGTACTTGATCAAGAGCAGACCAGGGATGTTGTTTTTCATTTTCAACACCGGAGGTATAGGAGTTCTCGTTGCTCATGATCTTCAACAAGGAGAATTTGTTTTGCAGGTAGCTATAGTCCTCTTTCCCATACTTTAAATCTCAATTTATCTAGTTAAGTTGATGTTGTTATACTCTGGCGTGTAATCATTTCTTTCTTTCTTTTTTACTGCAGATTCCATACTATCCACCTCAGCAGAGTCTATCTGATTTCAGTCCTGAGGTATTTACTTTCATTAGCTAGAGAAGAAAGGATTCTCACTTGTGAAAACTTTTTCAAATGCGTATATTGTTTGTCATGTGTCCCTGAGGTACTATTTTCTTGTAGATGTGCAAGATGCTGATATCCAACTTGGTGGGACATGAGCTTTCAGACTTGGATGTAGCTGATATTAAGCCATGGATCATGCATGCTGAAGTCGCCGAGAAATTCATGTGCTGTGAGAACAGAGTGATACTTGCTGGTGATGCTGCTCATCGCTTCCCGCCTGCTGGAGGTTTTGGTAAGTGTTCCAATTCTTTACACAATATGGTCAGCTGAGATACTGTGATACCAATGAATGCCGCACACTTGAAAGTAGTTGATCTGAAAGGACCCTTGTTGTAGATTCAATCAGCAGTCTTGGAAAATAGGCTGATAGTGAATTACATGGTTATTGCAGGAATGAACACTGGAATTCAGGATGCTCATAATCTTGCATGGAAAATAGCAGCTCTTGTTCAGGGTTCTGCAAAATCTTCAATTCTTAATACCTATGAAACAGAACGTAGGCCGGTACTGTGTTCATCTTTTTCTAACTTTTTCTTCCTCATCCTTTTTTCTTAAGTTGATCCATTTACAAGCATCTTATTGTTGCTACTAGATTGCCCTATTCAATACTTCACTCAGTATTCAGAACTTCAGAGCAGCTATGTCGGTTCCTTCAGCGCTAGGCCTTGACCCAACAGTTTCAAACTCAGGTAAAGACTAAAACTAGCTTGTCTTCTTCCTCAGTGCATCGTTCTGTGGTCAAGTTTACAGCAATGATATCTCTATGGTGCTGTAGTTCACAGGTTTATAAACAACACAGTCGGTTCCATCCTTCCAACTGGGCTGCAAAAGGCAATCTTGGATAACGTCTTTGCACTAGGTCGTGCACAGCTTTCAGAATCTCTGTTGAATGAGAACAATCCGCTGGGAAGTCAGAGACTTAGCAGACTAAAGAATATCTTCGAAGGAGGAAAAAGCCTTCAACTTCAGTTTCCAGCCGAGGATCTTGGTTTCAGGTATCATCATCACCTTTTAGAACTAGAGTTCTCACTGTAAACTAGGGCTGGTTGCTTTTGTATACTGATATTCAGCAGTTTCATGGCTCGGAGAGTGTGATCTATAATGTTTGAATCATTTTGTTTCTGGCATTATATCTCAACAAAAGTTTTTGTAACAGAAGCTACTTATGTGTACTGTATAGGTATCTAGAGGGAGCCATCGTTCCTGATAACGAGTCTGAAGCTGGTGATCCCAAAGTACCGAGTGGTCGTAGAAGAGACTATGTTCCTTCTTCTGAACCAGGTTCAAGACTGCCCCATATGTACGTGAGAATACTGTCAGATTCCACAAGAGAGGCTGTTGTTTCAACACTAGATCTTGTTTCGACAGAGAAAGTGGAGTTTCTACTCATAATATCTCCATTACAAGAGTCCTATGAGCTAGCTCATGCTACATTCAAAATGGCTAAAGAGCTTATGGCTAATGTAAAGGTATGCGTGGTCTGGCCTAGTAGTAGCGACGATGCTGTTGAAAGGGAAAGCAAATCGGCATTAGCTCCATGGGATAATTATGTCGACGTTATGGAAGTTGGAAAACAAAATGGTGAAGATGCTTCTTGGTGGAATATTTGTAAAATGTCGGAGAGAGGATGTATTTTAGTCCGTCCTGACCAACACATTGGTTGGCGTGCGAAGTCTGGTGTGACTTCGGATCCTACTCTGCACATGAGAAATGTCTTCTCCATCATTCTTGGTAAACAATGAACATAGATAGACTCCAGTGACAAATCACGTTTTTAGTTTTGTTCCACATGAGAAACGTCTTCTCCATCATGCTTGGTAAACAATGAACACAGGCTCCATTGAATATGTAGGGCATAATACAGTTCCACAATTATTTTATATACTAATCATTCCAAATAAAATCACGTTTTTTTTTTTTTTTAGTAGTGGTGTTACAAGCTTTCTTTACAAGAATAAACTGGTAACAATGTGTGGAATGGTGAGAGGAAGCTAAAAAATAAGAATAAAAAGTGAATCAATCAAAACTTGTTGGTTTTGATTGTGAAAATCTGCTTCGATCAGTCTAGTGGTGGCTTGTATAGGCATTGATGCGGAAGTGTTTGTGGCTATTCGTGTTGGTTAGCTTTTAACTAGTAGCTATCCTGGTAAACAAGTATCCAGTGACTGCTGTGACGCTTCCAAGCATCCCACCGGCAATGACCTGATCTCAACGGAAAACAGAGTCTTGATAAGAGCAAGAAACTGATTCTTCAAGAATGCTCATCAAGGTGAGAGATTTGTCTGTGGCTTGTGATAACCAGAGTTTATAGTTGTTCAGTCACATACCTGGGGAGGGGTATGACCGAGAAGTTCACGTAATGGTCTGCTTTCAGCCAGTGGATGCTCTGCAGGAAGTTCGTATACAATCTGATTGAGAACCTGCAAAATGAATCAAGAAAGACCCACAGAGATCAGGATACCAGAGCTCAAATGCATCATGAAACCATCAATAGCTAATGAAACACAGAAAAGTTGAAGCAGCAAATCAAACCTCAGCTTGGCGACCAGCATGTAGTCTTACACCAGTAGCATCATACATGACCTACAAACCCAAAATCACTCACATGTAAGTAGCAAAAAGAAAGTGTTACAAAGATAAAAGATGGAGGTGACCAACTTACAACTGAAGCCAAGATCAAAGCAATTGCAAAATGTGATCCACCAAAGCCCTCTTGTAGACCGATTGCCACAGCGAGAGCTGTAACGGTAGCTGAATGTGAAGAAGGCATTCCTCCGGAACCAACAAGCTGTTTGAGATCCCATCTCCTTTCTCTATACCTGCAGAAGCTTGGAATCATGTAAAAGATCCTCCTTTTTCTTCTCTACGTCTATTAGAGATTCCAAGGACACGCAAGATCTATTTGGTTTCACTAAGAGAGTTTCACACAAGAAAGTCAACGGTTCGTACGACTTTTTTGGATCTACCGTTTCAACCTATACTATGAATTTGAATCAAGAAATTGGCCAATACAGAGAATGGACATATAGCATTCAATCGGAGTCTGATAAAAGAAAAAAATAAAAAACCTTAGCATAAATGCGCGAATGATTAGAGAAGGTACCAGGAGGTGAAGAGTTTGATGAATTGAGCGATGGTGAAAGACGTGACGGCGGAGATGAGAGGGTAATTCGTGAAAATGGAGAAATAATGAGTCGAAGACGTTGCTGTATCCGTAGTTTCCTCCATGGTCGATGATGATTAGATCTCGTCCGTCAGGCTTCAATGGCGCGATTATAGCTACGATCAGCTAGAGAAAGAAGAAGAAGAAGATGATGATGATGAAACCGAAACGACAATATCCATAAGACGTCTACCAATTCCCCTTTTGGATTTCAACACGATTGTTCGTCTTTCAAACTTCTATCCAATGGCGTCTACGTAGAACGTTCAATCTTCTTCGTCTTCCTTTTTTTTCTTTCGCTTTGACCAATATTTTTCTTTGAAAATAGAACACTCGTCCAAGTATGATTGGTCTATTTCTTTTTTAATATTAATTTTTTATTCAATGTAAGAAAAATTGATATGAGTGTTTTGAGTTTTGAGTCTTTTGACAAATGAAAATATGAGATGTATTTTTTCTTTTAGTTACACAACTTACAATGTATAATGAACATTCATCCAAGATTGTATATTTTTCGTTTATTCAATGTAAAAGAAAATATACAGTTCAAGATTGGTGGTGGGAGGCTGTTTCTCCGACTTTTTTTGGAGTTGATGAGTTGTAGTGGTTCCGTTTTTACGTTAATCTTTATAGGTGATCTTCTCGGTGAGGTTTTGAAGGCTGGCCTTCGGTTTGGATGCTAGGGGCAACTAAGATGGGGGACTCAAGTTGCTTGGAACTTTAGCAGCAACACAAATTTCTGGACTTTCTGTTCGTAGTTGGTATTTTTTTTCGGATATTTTCGGTTCTTGTATTGTGTGCTTAACTTATAATTTGTTCCCTCTTTGTTTCGCTCTCGTAGTTAAAGTTTGTTCTTGTAGTTTTTTGGTCTTTCTGTCTTCTAGTTATTTCGGTAACTTCTCTCTCAAATTTAAAATTGATATCAAATCTTCACATTTTACTAAAAAAAAAAAAAATCTTGGATGGACAAAACACTGGACCACCGTGGTGGTTTTCTGTTGCAATGCTGGGCTGAGCCTGAAATTTGACAACACTTAAAAAAACATCACTTCGTCTAACCATTTTTCCGTGATTTTGAGATATCAATTACATGGAAAATCTGTAAGCAATCAGCCCAACATTTAGATGCTGCATTAGATGATGGTGTATCAGAAAAGCGGAGGATTTGAATAAAGCGGCGAAGCTACCTTGTCAAAAGACTTGCTAAAACGGATCTTAAACATATATTTGCGTTTGAACAAAAAAAAAAAAACATATATTTGCAAGAAGCTAAAGGAAAAGATAAGCACCAAGGATACGCTTAAGGAACTGAGAAGATATTCGAAGATCTTAGGTTTATGTTTCAAATATTTTATATATAAAGGACTTGGGATCAAAGGGTTAGCTGCAAGCTAGCTTGAGGAAGATTATATGTAAGCTTCTCTCATACTGATAAAATACAGAAGATGAGAGGTGAGTGTTTGATAGTTGTATTGAATCACATGCAGTTTTCATTTATGAATAGATCTAAGAAATTCATAAGTTTAAATCGTTGCTGATTAATTTATAAAATTTATAGTGAAAGGAATTTTGCATTTGTGTGTTTATAAGTTGTTCACTACATTAGTGTGTTAAATACTGTACAAAAATGTGAATCTGATGAGACTGTAACTTTCGAGTCTGGTCTAAATCCCATTCCCACCTGCTCCAACTATAAACAAACAAACAAACCCTCGTTTGTATCGCTTTTTAAAAAATTATAAATTGTTAGGAAACAAAAACAAAAAGAGAAAATATTTCAGACTTTTCTTCCCAGTGAGTCGATCTTTACGAGGTTCACTCTTTTCTTTCTCTCCACTCTCGCCGTGCAACAAACCGATTCGCCGGAAATTTCTCCGTTCAAATGGCCACCACTGTCGCAGGATCGGGGCTCATCTCCTTGAAAGTCGCCGGGAAGCTCGCTTACCGTGAGATCTGTCATATCCGCCAATGTGCTCCGCTTCAATCCGCGATTCCACATTTCGGAATGCTGCGATGTGGATCGCGACAGCCGTTTTCATCAACCTCTGGTACAATCAATTCCTCCTCCCCCTCTCTTCTCCTCTCTTCCTTGTTTGAGATTTGATTTCCATTCTCATTAGATTTATTATATCAATCTTTATCGGAACGCAAGTTGTGAAAGCTCAAGCGACCGCTGTTGAGGAATCAATAGGCGAAGCTGCTCAGAAAGTTGAATCTCCGGTTGTCGTTGTGACTGGTGCCTCCAGAGGGATTGGTAAAGCAATTGCTCTATCATTGGGTAAACAAGGCTGTAAGGTTAGGGCTAACACCATCTGCATATTGGATTTTGGTTGTACTTGTTAGATTTCGTCTCTATAGTCTCCAAGCTTTCAATTAGTAAAACCACACTCGTTTTAAAAGTTTGTGAGTTATGAAGATTTTAGCTCAGGACTGCTTACAGTTTCTTTTAGCGTTATCATGATGGAGACATCAACAGATTGCGTACACTGTCTTGTGCTGATAACATTGTGCGTTCTGCTGCAGGTCTTGGTGAATTACGCAAGGTCAGCGAAGGAGGCTGAAGAAGTTTCTAAAGAGGTGATTCATTCCCTGAATCTTCAATCATTCTCTGCTGCTTTGGTTTTGCAGCTCCTTCCTTGTTTTCTAGCTTCGGGATATCGCTTTAGACTAATAAATCATAGGTCTTATGTCTGGAGGAATGTTGTTATTGCTTTGGAAAGAAATGTGACACCTTTGAGTTTAACAATGAATCCTTGAAACAGTTTTGGTCTCTGGGACAAGAAACGGATTACAATTTCATTTTGTAGAATGTTTCATAATTCTGTTTCTCGTTGCTATATGCTATTAGTGTTTTCTTCTACCATGTAGCCTTATTCCATGCCTTGTCTCTGACATTTGCTCTCTATGGAACTGTAGATTGAAGAATATGGTGGCCAGGCTATTACCTTTGGGGGTGATGTCTCAAAAGAGGCTGATGTGGAAGCCATGATGAAAGCCGTAAGTGATCAATTGTACACACCATCTTACAATTGTCCTACATCTTATCATTTTTCCTTTTGTATTTTTACTTCTTCAGGCTGTTGATAAATGGGGAACCATTGATGTCCTGGTTAACAATGCAGGTATATCAAAGTCTTGATTTTTCCGCTGATTTTCTTTACTTGGTAAAATACTGACATGGCTACATAAATTTCAGGAATTACTCGGGATACTTTGTTGATACGGATGAAGAAAACCCAATGGGATGATGTGATTAGTTTGAATCTTACTGGAGTATTTCTCTGTACTCAGGTATGTCTTCCTGCGGTCATGCTGAAATTTTATGATATTCAGAATCTCATCTCAGCCACTAAAACTTGTTTTCTCTCTGTAGGCTGCAACAAAGATCATGATGAAGAAGAGAAAGGTATTTACTTCTCTTCGCAATTGTCTCCATGCGTTATCACTTATTATAAGCTGTTTCACCGCCTTCCATGCATCAATTACTATGATTTAAAGACAAGCGTAATTTATGGTATAGTTGTGCATACGATCTTGCAGGGAAGAATCATCAATATAGCGTCAGTTGTTGGTCTCATTGGTAATATTGGGCAAGCAAACTACGCTGCTGCTAAAGCTGGAGTTATTGGGTTGTCCAAGACTGTTGCCAAAGAGAATGCGAGCAGGAATATAAATGTATGACCTCCTCTTTTGTTTAATTCCTCGGAAAATCCTATTTCTAAACTTGATCCGTTGATAACATGCTATACTATTACAGGTCAATGTGGTTTGTCCCGGATTCATTGCATCTGACATGACTGCTAAGCTTGGAGAAGACATGGAAAAGAAAATATTGGGAACAATCCCATTAGGTAAATGGAGATTTCAAACTATTTTACATGTGTTGCTGGTTAATATATGTCTGATACAAAGCAAACCGGTTTAATTCTCAGGACGTTATGGACAACCAGAAGATGTTGCTGGCTTGGTAGAATTCTTGGCTCTCAGTCCAGCTGCTAGTTACATCACCGGACAGGTTAATTCTTACTCCTATCAAACGAAAATTTTGGTTTCTGAATATGTTACGCTAACAATGGTTAAAACCATTGGTTGGTTTGCAGACATTCACCATCGATGGAGGTATTGCCATATAGAGCGGCTTTTGTTTAGGCAAAAACAATGTTGTGGACAGACAAAGTTGAGTTGTTTTCTGGCACTTGCTCGGATTTCTGTTTTGCGGATTCTGTTTGGAGAGAGATCTTTAAAAAAAAAAACTCACTGCTTGAGCTACGTTACGTAAAATGAATCAAAGAGCTTTGTTAATTTGTTGGTTTCTCTGTTAGATAAGAAATTACGGAAGCATGTTTTGCTCTTGGTCTGCCATTTGGTAGTAGTAAGCCCCATATTACAACCACAATTACAAGCCGTACGTTGAATTCTATACTTTTTGTATTTCATAAACTTATTAATCCAACTAACTCACCGTCACGGATCAAGTGCCTACCTTGCAGTTGTATCCATAAACCATAAAGATTTTGTTATAGGAAACTAATAAATGTATGTACCAAACCATTTGTAACATTGCATCTAGACTAAATGATCTAGTGGATCAAATCTCTGTGCGTACACGCATAAAGTTACGAAATAACAAAAGAAAATCGGAATTTGGAGTTTAATATAAAAGTCTGATAACAAAAAAAATGCAGAAATAAACACAAATTACGAGTCTTGACTCTTACTATACTAAAAACTTGAAAGTAATAAATACGGACAGTCGTAGAAAAACAGACGGGCCGTGATTTATTTCTTAACCTATTATATGTTTTTTTGTGTGGTAAGATCTAAGAGAAGAACTTGTAGGTCTTGGCGCTGACAATGATGGTTCTGAGGCCACCAATTGGAGCTAGGATCGTCAAAAGAACTCCAATTACAATGCAGAACTGCAAATTTTTTATTTGCCCACGAGACCAAACCAAATGAACAAAATTTATCAGTGTACAAGACAACAATAAATATGGAAGGATCATTAGTAAAAGTAACATACCCAGTTTATTGTCCAAGATAGACCAAACCTCTTTGGTTTCTTGAGAATGAGCCAAATAATGCATGGAAGCTGCATGTTACAAAATGAATGTGTATTATAATTTTAAATTTCTACGAAAGTTAATGAACCAAATGAATTGTTTAGTTGTACTATACGTAGTAAGTTGTTGGGGCGAAGGCGAATCCTCCAAAGAAGCCAAGTAGTCCACCGAAAAACGGGACACATATCGCAATAATCATCGTGAAAGCTGCAAAAGCATGGCCCAAATATGAGGAACAAATCAGATAAATGGATGTATATATAGTCGCTCGAGTGATCGTTAAAACGTATAAAACAAGGAGTCACTTACCGACATAAAGGCTGCGAGTGATGAAACGGAGTTTGAAGGAAGGATCAAATTTCATCTTCTTGACCAAAAATGTCTCGAGCATGTCAAACACCGGCATTGCAAATATCTGAATCACCACAAAATAGTTCATAGAGAGCAAGTGTCAATATATATTTGAGGATTATTCTTAATTCAGTCAGTGATAAAAAAAATGTAAAAATAAACAATACAAGACCTGATAGCTTCCAATGACATGGACAACCACAAACAAGTTAGCCATAGCGATAAGCCAGACAGGTTTCTCCAAAGTGATGAGAATGTTGTCGTCGACGCTGTTCCCAAAGATCCAATATCCAAGAAACGCTACAGGGAAGTAGCAAATGGCGACTACTATGTACGCTACAACGACTCCTCTCCACATGGGAACCTTGGATGGAATCTCCGGCGTCGAAGGGATCGTGGCCTGAATCTCCAACACGACGTTGTGACCTGCGTAAGCAAAAGCCACATCTCCCAGCGCGTTCAAGAAGTTGAATACTTTTCCCGCACTTGTCGAGGCTCTAGACGAATACTCTACATCTTGATGCACACCTTTGTGCACCGATGCACCCCATGCAATAGTTGAGTAACTGTAAAAAAAAATGCATCACAAAACCATATCATCAAAAACAATATGCGATCACCAAAACTTCAAGTGGCAATAAAACCAAGAGAAACTTCCTAAAATGGTTCAATAACTTTTAATTGACAAAAAAAGTTTTTGATTTTGTTTTGTGAAAAAATGTTTACCATAAAATTAAAATTTTACGTTTGGATTCATTTTGGTCCAAATTAGGGCTTAGATTTCTTCATTTATGATAACGTTTTGAATCATTTTTACGTTGAGTTTGTGAAAATGTATGTCTATTTTAGGAATAAAAACATATATTTAAAAAAAAAATCTCTATAACCTAATTAATATTGTGTTAAAGAGGCTTACGTTAAGGACATAACGGCAGCCGCGAGTGAGATGATGGAGATGGAGTTGAAATTCGGTAGATGAGAGATAACAAAGTGGATAGAAGCAAAGATCATGATCCAATACGTAGTTCTGATGTCTTTGCAATCGGATCCGCAGAGAAGCTGATGGACTTTCTGCAGAGATTTGCCTCCGGTGACCATATAAACGATGTCGACGCCGACCTCCACGATGAGCTGTTGAGGTACGACGATCCAGAGGCCAAGCTTATCTCCAAAAGCGTGTTGCCCTAGCTCGTGATATCTGTCAAACCTTTTTCCGGGGACGATCTCGTGCATCTCCACCATTTGCCACAGTGTGTATAGTGTTATCACCCATGACATAACCATTATTGTCACTCCAGGTCCCCTGTTAATGTAATCACACGACAAAACAACAAGTCAGCAGATCAGTGACGTGTTCAACAAGTTTTAAGAGATTATTGATTGATCTACAAAAAAATGGGTACGTACCATCCGAGATTGGACATGGCGTAGGGCAAGCTGAGGACACCGGCGCCGACCATGGCGGTGACATTGTGGAAAGCAGAGTACCACCACTTGGCGTTTCTTGAGGATGTGACCGGTAACCAATCGTCGACCTTCTTTTGCTTCGCCGCCGCGATCTCGCTCTCTAACATGTCGTTGTTATTCCCCACCATGGCGTTTCTGATTCTCTCTAGAGATAGTCTAAGAGAAGGTTTTAGGAGAAAATGAAGATAAGAGTGTGGAGAGGATATTTAAGAGTAGATCGAGATTCGAGATTCTCTCAAAATTTACGATTTTATCTGCTTGATTATTCAACGTATTTTTTGTTTTTGTAATAAATAGATTATAGATTCAAGTTAGTTAGTTGGTTATATATATACTTTTATATTTTTTTGGGTCTTTCCCCGTGATATAAGGCAACAAGAAAACCGTTTCATTTTTAACAAAAAAAAAAGAAAACCGTTTCATGCTTAACTCGCCACTACAAATTTTTTATTTATTTAACATAATTTCTTTATATATTTGCATTAATTATTAATTATTTAAAAAAATCTTTACATCACTTATTTAAATGACTGTAAAGTGGTGATGGAAATTATTTGCATCGATTCTAACAATTGATTGATGTATATATATGTCAATTGCTAAAACGGATGTTAACTTTTGTAATAGTTACTGTAATTGATGTTAAATATTTATATCAATTGTATACTAATGTTATCAATTTTCATAAGTGATTCTAAATATTAGCGGAACTGTGAAAAACAAAAATAAATAAATAACAAATTTATTTGTTTAAATAATTTCCATCATTATCTCTTTTTCAATAATTATTATTTTCGCTTTAGCAAAACATAATTTACAATATCTAATACAACTTTTGTGGGCCACAATGGGCCGACTCACGGACCTAATTTCCTCCCAATGGGGAAATGAACCCCACATGAGGGAAGGTGGAGTCGAACTCCATATAAGATGGATACAGAGGTGATGCACTACCGCTGGCCCACTTGCTCCTCTTGAAATAGAAGACTTTTGTGCTCCAAAATTGTAGGTATACTCAAAATTATTTTCTTTGCCTTCATTACAAAAAAAACTACTTATGCACTAAAAGAATGAAAAACAAAAGGCAAAAACTATTTTAAAACATAAGAAAATTCTGCAAAAGAAAGAACAAACTTGGTAGTGATAATATTATCGAAACACATACCTTAAAGTTTGAGGTGATAGTCCTTGCAGTTTGTCTCAATATTAAGCTCGTCTAATCTTAATCATGACAGTCCGATCCATATCTCTGCCTAGGAGCCTCATCTATTTATGCACTATAAAAGTTGGATAGCAGATATTGTGGTCTTAGGGTGCGCCAAATTCTTTCTGCAACTCCACCTTCTCCACCAAGCACAAGGTATCTCACAGACAGAGATACCTTGATGTATCCTTTATCCGCTGGACCTAGACTGTTACTCATTTTACACAATGCTACCAGCTCTCCATTGAACATCTCAACAGAGATGACAATGAGGGCATGGTAACCATTGCAGTAAAGTCTTGGTAATGTTATCGGTGGCCTGTAGTAGATGTCCTTTCCTATTGTCGACTGATAAAATATTTCATTTTTGATAGTTTTATAACAAAATATGAATTTGCATCTTCATGTCGAAGGTTACGTAGTCGATGGCGAATTACAGATTCTTTGCTCAAACAAAAAAAGAACAAAAAGATTCTTTGTCCAGCCAACGGGACAACTAAAAATAGAGAGAACCCAAAAATAAGCAACCAAGAAACTTATAGACAATATTGTGTCAAACCAACATTGCCTAAAATAAGCAAAACAAGATCTTTGTCTCATCCCATAATTGTTTCCTAAACCTTTTCATTCAACAAAAATCTTAAAGAGAGACGAAGATGGATTCAGGACTATCTTGGGCTGATCAATGGGACTACAACTCTGACCCTCCTCCAAATAAAGAAGACGACAAGAAGAAGAAGAAGAAAAAGGAAGACGGAAGCAAAAGCAGTTTGGGGAAGACCATACTTGGTTTCAAATGGATGAAGGAACTTCGCAAGAAATCTGATAAGTGATCATTATTAGGCTAATTGTTTTAGTTCCAAAAGGATGTATTGATTCATTTGTTCCTTGTGATTAATCCATTAAGCTCTACGTCTCTCTTTAATTTTACCCGATCTTTAATAGTTTAGAAAGTTTCTTGGTTGCGGATGATTATCACGAGCCATAAATCGCGTTGGTTCTTTATCAAACAAGATGCTTACTAACAATTCAAATTATAAAAAATGCTCTTCTTTTTCTTGCTGATATGTGCTTAAGAAAAGACGATATAATTGATGATGGTTGTTGAGCTTATTAACCATAAATTGTGTATTAGATTATTCATTATTGGGTGCATTGTTGTAGTAGCCATATTATATAACACAAAATAAAAAGAATTGCTATTTCATGACACGGATGGACAAACAAGAATATACTTTTTTTTTATAAGATGGTTTAAGCATGTTTTGTCTCGTCATGCGTAAGAATCTTTAACTATTCCTCTCTAGGTATCTAAAATATGAACATCATTAGAGAATATGACTGGTCTTTAGTGATGCAAGAATCTTTAGCTAATCTCACCAAGAATCTTCATTGAAGTGATTTAAAGAGCGTTATTTTGGTTTTACCAGACAGTTCTTGTATGTAAGACAATGAAGAAGAAAGTTGAGATCATATCAAGAGAAATTATTAAACCGTCTTCTCCAACTCCAAATGATAAGATATTTCTTAATCTTTCTCTTCTTGACATCCTCAGCTCACCAATGTACACAGGGGCACTTCTCTTTTACGCAGCGGATCCTCAGAACCTTCTAGGTTTTTCATCAGAGGAAACTTCCTTGAAGCTGAAGAAATCTCTGTCAAAAACATTACAAATCTTTTACCCTCTTGCCGGAAGAATCACCGGAAGTTCCGTCGAATGTTATGACGAAGGAGCTGTGTTTATAGAAGCTCGAGTGGACCAGCTTCTCTCGGAGTTTCTCAAATGCCCTGTTCCTGATGCATTAGAGCCACTCATTCCTGTTGAAGCTAGGTCAAGAGAAGCAGTTACATGGCCTGTGTTGCTGATCCAAGCCAATTTCTTCAGCTGTGGAGGATTGGCTATCACAATTTGCATCTCTCATAAGATCACTGATGCAACCTCTTTAGCAATGTTCATCAGAGGATGGGCTGAGTCCTCGAGAGGCTTTGAGATTACAATGATTCCTAGTTTCACCGCTTCAGATTTCTTTCGTCCACCTCCTCATCATGAGCTTCCTTCAAAACCGATGGATAATAAAGCCGAGGTTGAAGAGACGAGTTTCGTAACAAAGAGGTTTGTGTTTGATGCTTCAAAGATCAAGAAACTCAAAGCAAAAGCTTCAAGAAGTCTTGTCAAGAATCCAACACGTGTTGAAGCCGTCACAGCTCTTTTCTGGAGATGTGCTGCTAAGGCTTCTAGACTGAGGTATGCAGCTCCAAGAACTTCAGTGCTGCAGATAATAGCGAGCTTACGAGGAAAGGTAGATTCTTTGTCTGAGAGCACAATCGGGAATATGCTTTCTCTCATGATTCTCAAGAAAGAAGAAGCTGAGATAGATGAGATTCAAGATTTGGTTAATGAGATAAGGCAGGCAAAGGAAACCTTCAGCTTACACTGCAAGGAGATGTCGAAATCATCGTCGAAAATTCTTGAGTTTTGGGGAGAGATTGGTAAAGCATATGGAGGAGGAAGTGAAGTGGACATGTGGATGAGTAATAGCTGGTGTAGGCTCGGTATCTACGAGGCTGATTTTGGATGGGGGAAGCCGGTTTGGGTGACCGGAAGAGGCAATTCTAATTTCAAGAACTTGATGTTGTTGATTGATGCCAGAGATGGAGAGGGGATTGAAGCTTGGGTCACTCTTACGGAAGAAAACATGTCCATCTTTGAATGTGACGAAGAGCTTCTTGAATTCTCTTCCTTAAATCCCCCTGTTGTCATCTAGACAAGAACAAAGCTCATTGCATACTTGTCTCAACTCTCAAGAGATTTACAAATGGGGTTGCTGCCTCTTAATTAAGAACAAAAGTTCACTCTATGCTTCTATAGTTTCTTACAAAGATAAACGTAGTGTTTGGATATCGATCCAAGCTCCATATCAGAATATTACACAATGATTGTCTTGCATATAAGTATCTGCATGGTACCAATACTATAAGAGAACACAAATCTTATTAAGCACGATGATTCGAAACAAAGTTCCATTGAACCCTATTACAAGTCATTGGTGATGAATTAAGGAAATGAGTCAAGAAGAGCATAAATAGATAAATCAAGGAAATGAGTCAAGAAACTCGAGGTGTCTCCTTTGGTATCTTCTTGAAGTTTCTTCACGTACACTCCATCTATCTTTCTTATCACATCTCTCATCTGCTCCACAACAGATGGCTTTGCTTCACTGTGTTCATTGATTATAAAAATGTTTTTTTCTCTACCATGAAAACAAAGATTGTCATCCGTTTTAAGAATATTAATTTGAAAGCCACTTTTGATTAATTTAATCCAGGATCCAAGATCGGGCATGCTATGGGCCAAAACATGTGGAAGTTGCTAATGAACGAATGGTAGTTTATATACTTCTAATCACGGATGAGATATTCAGGTTTAATCCAGGTTTACAAATTACTCAAACTTTGGTCAAGGAGTTCCGACGTAAAAACAAGGAAGAAGTAAGTAGACTCTATAAAGTAATACTGGATAAAATAATAAATACTATAAGATAATAAATTTTTCCGGTCCTAATTCAGACCAATATAAAAAATAGCAAAATGCGATAAGATGATAAGATAATAATACTTTTGAAACTCTTATGTAAAAATATAGTCCCAACAACAAGGTAAAATAATAATTATAAAACTTAGACATATATATTTAAGGCAATCTAGTAAAATATCACTCCAATGTAGTTTGTCTTTTCTGAAAGTTGGATTCCCGTTGGAGCTATTTGAATAAAATTTAGTAAACTATGACTCCAAGACTACAAAGTTTAAGGAAAATTTGAATAAAGAAACTGAAAAAATATATGTCTATAAAGTTTCTTGTTTTTGATTGAATATTTATATAAAATAATAATTATTATTATTATATAGATAAAATAATAAATCTATAAAATAATAAATTTTTAAAGTTCCAACATTATTATTTTATAGAGGTTTTATTTTATGTGAATTTGGTGGAGTCGGTGAAAGATTGAGGAGAGAGACTTTTATATTTTCGTTCATGCATGTTTCAGGGGAACGTGAGTGTATCAGATTTTGATTTCTTGGTAATGAATTTGCCATCTATCCATGTGTTTTTTTTTTAACTAATTGATACCTAGAGGTGTTTATGGAAAATTAGTTCAGAAGGAACTGGAAGCACAAAGGCAGCTCGCATAGATTACGGTACTGGCTCATTAAGATCGTCCGTTAGGTGACTAGACAAGTATAACACTTGTTAGAGATCACGAAAATACAAGTTTTGTACTGTCTTCAGAATACGTTTCTCTTCCTCTCCACCGGACGAAAAATCACACTACAACAATAATAAATCCGATCAAACGACAGCTACATAAATAAAATAGAGATAAAAAAATCCGCCAAAACTATTTCAATCTGAATATAATAAAGCTAATTAAGATGGTCCATTTGCACAAAACCTAAAACCCCAGAGCGCATTTTATACAGATCGAGAACGCAAATGGAGAACAACAAGATGGAAATGTTGGCGGAGACACAGATCGTGAACGAGATGCCGGCGGCTCACAACGGCCTCGGATGGAGAGCTTATTGCCTTCTTGTTCCGCACATTCTCCAAACCTCAGACCTGTTATGCCATAGCCCATAACACTAACGCGTCAATTCGAGCATCTTCTCCGATTGCAGGATGAATTCTGGCTGACGATTGGTGAACCCGACTCCAATTGCTGGATTAAAACTAAAACTCATTATCTAAGTAATTTACTGATGAATTGAACGTAAAATTATTATTCAGTAACTTCGATTTAAAAAAAAAAATTGTTAGAAAAATCATCTAGGCTACCTCGAAATGTTTAAGCTTTCTAGTGATAATCTGTTGACCATACACCAATGTTTGTATCATGGCAACATTGTCACCATTGTACGAATCAACGGTACAATGAAAAATTATTGCAGCTTATAAATCTGGCCAATTTTCTCATGGTACAAAACTAGTTCACATCTGCCTAAACTTTTCCCTCCAGAGCAATTGAAGTGGCGGAGCCAGCGTGTGTGGACGTGGGTCAAGTGACCCACCTGGATTTTTTATTATTTTAAAAATTTATCACTATATTTGATAGAAAATCTGATGAAATGTGATAAAATGTGATCATTGACCCATGTAATATATATTTTAGTTCATTGTGACCCTCGTAAAAAAATTTCCTAGCTCCGCCACTGATTATCGAAACAAAGCATTTTATATGGTCTTGCTTAATTGTCACTCGATTTTTCTATATATGAGTAAACCATAACCGAAATCAAAAATGATTGAAACAAACAAATAAACCGAATTGAAGACATACATTTTTTGTTAATCTTGTAAACTAAACATCTGTTTTTAGAAAACTGAATCCAATCAAAAACTGAAAGATCCAAACAAAGCCATAAAGAGTATCCAGTTTCTAATGTAAGGAATAATTTATTCCACATTAGTGTGGTATTATAGTTAGTAGTTTTAAGGGAATGTTATAGTTAAAGAATTTGGTAACCAATGAACTAAAAGATTAAGAAGTTTAATGCTAATTGAGCTAATGAGGGATATGTGTCACACATACATGAATCAAGAACTCTTAAGTGACAACATTTAGGTTTATGTGTCACTCAAAGACACATTAAGGTATTATGTGTCAGTTAGTTGAACCATTAAGGTTTATGTGTCACTTAGTGGCAGTATCAAGGTTTGTGAATCACTTAGTGGCACCATTAAAAGGTTAGGTGTCATTCATGTAATGTGTTAAAGGATTAATCATCAAACACTTGTCACTTATTCCTTTAATCTCAATTTTGATGGACAATTGAGATTAAAAACTAAAAGAAAATCTGATGAGCATGTTGGTCCTCTCCTCCCCTATAAATAGATGTCTTTGGTCCATCACAAAGATACACCAAGAAAAACACAACACTTAAAGTATAAAGTTTGTAGGGAAGAGGAGAGAAACCAAATC
The DNA here is from genome assembly GCA_902728155.2 of Microthlaspi erraticum. Lineage (NCBI taxonomy): Eukaryota > Viridiplantae > Streptophyta > Magnoliopsida > Brassicales > Brassicaceae > Microthlaspi > Microthlaspi erraticum. Next base: position 32,236 of record CACVBM020000799.1, read on the forward strand.
TCACACTTAAAGCAAGACTTCCATCTTCAAGGCTAGAAACCTTCCTAAACACTTCTTTCTACCATAATGAGTGGAGGTATTCTCTTAACTTTCTTTATTCTATCATGTGATTATTTAGATGTTTAAAGATTTTGGGGTTCATGTTAAATAAAGTTTACATGCATGTTTAAATGATATTTTACATGCATGATGATTTTCTAACATGTGGTAACAGAGCTAATGGTTTTCCAAAACATCTTTTTAATTCATGAAGAATAAGATAATTGTGTTTAAGAGGATTTAATGAATTTTCTCATGATAAATTTACTGTAAAATGAATTTTGCATGAAAATAGGTTATTGCATGATTTTGAATCTATACATAATTGATATAGATTATTAAAGTGAAATTAAAGGATTATAGATATCACCACAGTGATTTTACCTTATAAAGATTTATATAAAAAGTGATTTGTAAATGTGTAAAGTAAGTATATCCACAGATAACTTAGCTTTTAAATTACATCACTTATAAATGATTTTTTTGAATAATATGACCTTAAAAAGAATTATGATGATTACCCACAGGAGCATCCATAATTTCTTGTCATATGCATTCAATAATTGAATTATGATATGTTGTGTTTTGAAGCCTAATTAGGATTTGTCATATATCTAAAATTGCAGCATCATTTCCTCATCATTTGTCATCAATGGCATCTGTTGTTCCTGTCCTCAATGGAAACAACTTCTCAGAATGGAAAGAGAAAGTTGAATTCACATTAGGAGTACTAGATTTGGATTTGGCACTTCGTGAAGAAGACCAGATCCACTAACAGATGATAGTACTGAGGAAGAAAAGGCTCTCCATAAAGATTGGGAGAAAGCAAACAGATTAAGCATCATGTTCTTAAGGATGACAATAGCAAGTAACATTAAAACTTCCCTTCCAGATGCTGATAAAGCTAAGCTTATCTTACAGCAATAGAAGAACGGTTTAAGACTGCAGATAAATCCCTTGCAGGGAAACTTATGGCAGATCTTACAACATGAAGTATGATGGGACAAGGTCTATGCATGAACATTGCATTGAAATGACCAACCTTGCGGCTAAACTAAAGAATTTAGGGATGAGTGTGGACGATTCATTTCTCGTCCAGTTTATCCTAAATTCCCTTCCTCCTCAGTATGGACCATTTCAGATCAATTATAATACCACAGATGAAAAGTGGACATCTAATGAATTGACTGGAAAGTTGGTCCAAGAGGAGTCAAGGCTTGGCCGTGAAGGTATTAAAGTTGCCCATTATGTTCAAGGAGCTGGATCTAAAGTGGGAAAAGGCATCAAAAGAGCCATAAAAGAGCACCACCCAACATGAGCGATTCCGATCAAGCTAATCAGAAGAAAAAGGCAAAGAAAGATGATAGGTGAAACTTTTGCAAAAAGGTTGGACACTTTCAGAAAGATTGCACTAAAAGAAGAGAATGGTTCGAAAAGAAAGGTAATCCTATGGGTTCCATAAGCTTTTTCGAATCTAATCTTTCTCATGTTTCTTCTAAAACCTGGTGGATAGATAGCGGTGCTAATGTACATGTAACAAATTCCATGCAGGGATTCTTACGATCCAAACCATAAAGCAAGTGAAAACTACTTAATGATGGGAAACGAGACAAAGCGCCAGTTGAAGCTATTGGCACTTATCGTCTCATTTTGGATAGTGGGTTTTGTTTGGATTTATTTCAAACTTTGTATGTACCTTCTATTTCCCGTAACTTAGTTTCTGTAAGCAAACTTGATATGGCTGGTTTTAAATCTACTCAAGGAGATGGTTGTTTTAATCTATTTCTGAACTCTAATCGAATTGGTTCAGGAATATTAGTTGATGGTCTTTATATGTTAAAATTGGCTGATCAACAATTTGAAACACATCTCTCCATACTAAAAGTGGATTTAAACGTAAAACATGTACTAATGATTCATATTTCTTGTGGCATAAAAGATTGGGACACATTTCCATTGAAAGAATTAAAAGATTGGTAAAAGATGGAATCATTCCAAATCTTGATTTTACCAATACTAAAGATGTATAGATTGCATTAAGGGTAAGCAAACTAAACATACAAGAAAGAAGCCACAAGAAGTACACAGCTTCTTGAAGTCATACATACAGATATTTGTGGACCATTTGATGTTCCAACTTTTGGAGGAGAAAAATACTTTATTACCTTTATTGATGATTATTCACGGTATTGTTATCTCTATCTTTGCATGAAAAATCTCAATCTGTGGATGCTGTACAAGCATTCATTACTGAAGTTGAGAGGCAATTAGATAGAAAAGTGAAAATCATTAGGTCAGATAGAGGTGGTGAGTTTTATGGCAAATATGATGAAACAGGACAACATCCTGGACCTTTTGCCAAACTTCTCCAAAAATTAGGAATGTGCCCAATACACAACGCCTGGTTCTCCATGGCAGAATGGTGTGGCAGAAAGGCGTAATCGTACATATATGGAAATGGTTAGATCCATGATGAGTCGGACTAACTTACCAATATCCTTGTGGATGGATGCATTACGTACTGCAGTATATATCTTGAATAGGGTTCCAAGCAAATCAGTTCCAAAGACTCCCTTTGAACTGTGGAAAGGCTGGAAACCTAGTCTGTCTCATCTCCAAGTTTGGGGATGTCCAGCTGAAGCAAGAATATATAATCCACATGAAAAGAAGTTAGATTTCAGAATAGTCAGTGGTTTCTTTATAGGTTACCCTGAGAAATCTAAAGGATATAGGAAACCAATAATGTCAGATTCTATGAAGATGGCGATATTAGTGGGAGTGATAAAGTTAAAGATGTGATCATTCAAGAAATAAGGGTAAATATCTTTACCCTTAGTTCATAAAGATGGGAACCCTTCTGTTGTTGAACCGTTAAACAACGAAGAAAACCCGTAAATGATCACCCACTCCATGATGAAAATATTGTCAATAATGATTATCAAGCACAACAAGAATTAGCATTAAGAAGATCAACTCGTACAAGAAGATCTGCTATTTCTGATGACTATGTGCTTTATCAAGTAGAATCTGGAGAATTGAATATTAAAGATCCGGTTTCTTATTCACAAGCCATGAAAGATGTTAATTCTGATAAATGGATTGATGCCAGTAAAGAAGAAATAGACTCAATGGTTAAGAATGGAGTTTGGGACATTGTTCCATTGCCTGAAGGACACAAAGCAGGTCGGGTGTAAGTGGGTCTTTAAGACCAAACTCAACTGTAATGGCAATGTTGAACGATATAAAGCCAGACTTGTGGCCAAAGGGTTTAATCAAAAAGAAGGCATTGATTATGAGACATTTTCTCCCGTGTCAAGAAAAGACTCTCTCAGAATTATCTTGGCGTTAGTAGCTCAATATGATCTTGAGTTACATCAAATGGATGTGAAAACTGCCTTTCTTAATGGAGACTTAGAAGAAGAAGTCTACATGTGTCAACCTGAAGGCTTCATAATTGAAGGTCAGGAAAACATGGTCTGCAAATTAAAGAAATCAATATATGGACTGAAACAAGCTTCGAGGCAATGGTATCTAAAGTTTGATGAAATCATTACGAAATTCGGTTTCAAAGAAAACATTGCTGCGGATCCATGTATATACCTCAAGATCAGTGGGAGTAAGTTCATATTTTTGGTACTGTATGTTGATGACATTCTATTGGCCAGTAGTAATCTTGGTCTATTACATGAGACTAAGATGTATCTCTCTAAGAATTTTGAGATGAAAGATATGGGTGAGGCATCCTATGTGATAGGAATTGAAATATTCCGTGATAGATCACTTGGAATTTTAGGATTGTCTCAGAAAGCATATATTGACAAAATTCTTGAGAGATTTGGTATGATGTCATGTTCTTCTAATAATGTTCCTATGCAGAAAGGTGACAAGCTTGAACTTAAGCAATGTCCGCAGAATGAAATGGAACAAAAGAAATGCAAAATTACCCTTATGCATCTCTTGTGGGAAGTTTGATGTATGCTCAGGTCTGTACAAGACCTGATATTAGCCATGCAGTCGGTATGTTGGGTAGATTTCAAAGTAACCCAGGACTTGCTCATTGGAAAGCTGCAAAGAAAGTGTTGAGATATCTAAAAGGAACAAGAAATAACATGTTGACATATCGAAAATCAACACATCCACAGATGGTTGGATTTTCGGACTCAGATTTTGGTGGATGCCATGATTCTAGGCATTGCACTCTTGGCTATGTGTATCTCCTTTGCGGAGGTGCCATTTCATGGAAAAGCCAAAAGTCGCAGTTGATTTACACATCCACTATGGAAGCTGAGTATGTTGCATGTTATGAGGCTTCTATTCAGGGATCTTGGTTGCGGAATTCGTCTCCGAGTTTAAGGCCTTAAGTTTTGTTGACAAACCTTTAACTCTTTATTGTGACAATCAAGCTGCAATCTTCTTCTCTAAGCATGATAGGATATCTAAAGGAGCCAAGCATATGGACCTTAAATATCTATCATTGAAGCAAGATGTTAAAAGAGAAAAGTTTGTCATTGAACACATAGGCACTGAACTCATGGTTGCAGACATATTTACAAAAGCATTACCTCCTAAGACATTTAAGAAGCATGCTGAAAGTATGGGTCTTGAGGATAGCTCTTAATTATGTTGTCTGTTTATGTAAAGTCTATATATGATCATGACTTGAGCTCTAATGTATGTTAATGTTATGACTTTTACATCTTTTATATATTCTGTATTCACGTGCACACATCATTGTTTGTTGAATTATAGTAACAGAATATGTCTTTGAAGACATAAAAGAGACCATTATGATAACTTCTACTTATGGTCTACCTATGAAGATAATCAATGTAGTAGTACATGGAAGGGATCATGTTGCAAAATAATGTGTAACCGCCATGACTCTCATTGATTATTGGATTAGCTAAGACAATAATGATGACCAAATGAAAATAAGATTATAACATCTTACACCGGCCTTATGTTTCCCGTAAGTAAAACTGTAATTCACTATACTATAGATCAAGTGGGAGAATGTAAGGAATAATTTATTCCACATTAGTGTGGTCTTATAGTTAGTAGTTTTAAGGGAATGTTATAGTTAAAGAATTTGGTAACCAATGAACTAAAAGATTAAGAAATTTAATGCTAATTGAGCTAATGAGGGATATGTGTCACACATACATGAATCAAGAACTCTTAAGTGACAACATTTAGGTTTATGTGTCACTCAAAGACACATTAAGGTATTATGTGTCAGTTGAACCATTAAGGTTTATGTGTCACTTAGTGGCACTATCAAGGTTTGTGAATCACTTAGTGGCACCATTAAAAGGTTAGGTGTCATTCATGTAATGTGTTAAAGGATTAATCATCAAACACTTGTCACTTATTCCTTTAATCTCAATTTTGATGGACAATTGAGATTAAAAACTAAAAGAAAATCTGATGAGCATGTTGGTCCTCTCCTCCCCTATAAATAGATGTCTTTGGTCCATCACAAAGATACACCAAGAAAAACACAACACTTAAAGTATAAAGTTTGTAGGGAAGAGAGAGAAACCAAATCTCACACTTAAAGCAAGACTTTCATCTTCAAGGCTAGAAACCTTCCTAAACACTTCTTTCTACCATAATGAGTGGAGGTATTCTCTTAACTTTCTTTATTCTATCATGTGATTATTTAGATGTTTAAAGATTTTGGGGTTCATGTTAAATAAAGTTTACATGCATGTTTAAATGATATTTTACATGCATGATGATTTTCTAACAGTTTCTACTGACACTTAAAGCTGAAAAGTCCGAACCAAAAACTGGAAAAACCATTTTTGAAACCTTATTACAAGTCATAGGTGATAAATCAAGGAAATGCGTCAAGAAAATCACAAATTATTCTAAATCCTACACTAGTAATCAACCCAAACATACATAGATAGAGGCATTTTCATGGAAAAGGAATAAAAGAGAGGCATTAAGCACAAGAGAATGAAATCCGATAGACATACTCAAAAGAAAAATACACCAATTCTGTAACACCCCCGATTCGATCTATAAATAAATCTAATCAAGAGCATTACAGATGAGACTTAGGCAAGTCCAGACTTGAGTCCCGGAGGGGATCCTTGACTCATATCCGGTCCCGCCCAACTCCCTTACCACAATATTCAATATACTAAGGCTTTGCAACCCGTATTATGAATATTATGTTGTGTTAGTTCGGACAAAACAAATATCATCCGAACAAGCCATCTTTTAATAAAACATAATTTTTATTCCCATTTATATTTTATTAAAGATGAAATTTTTAAATACAAATAAAAGAGTTTTAACCATGGCCTAATGCCCAAATAAATCAAAATAAACTAGGTGTGGGGTTTTAAAGTCATTAATCTTACAAATTAAAATTTTACAAAAGCCAAGGGAAATCTACTCCAGTGCCTTACGTTCCACGATACTTCCAGGTTGATCTAGGGTTTCCTGAAAAACAAATAATCATCATAAGTAACCTAGTGTTACTTAGTGAGTCTAGGACCCTCTATACAACAAGTTTTTCCCCACACTAATCTAAGAACAAAGTACTAATAAAGTACGCATAACTCATCTAATTGGTAACACACATAGTCAACCAACGAGATGAGAGAAGCGGAAGCAAACAAACACACAATAATGCAATATGCTCTACATGACCCTATATGCATGCAATAACATCCCATGTTATGAATGCATCCTAATATGCATTTTTAGGCCTCTAATACATGCTGATACTCCCCTCACGCGATATCCGTTCTAGAAATCACACAGAAGACTATTACCGGAAATCTCGCCACCGTTATCCGTTACAATCACGGAACTCACGGTACTTGTGCTCAAATCACCTGATAAGAACACAAGCTTAACTCATACCGTCGTACTACCGTTCGGCCAAGGGAGCTACCCAAGTATATCCGAACCTTCCCGCACCGCAGGGTATGAGGAGTACCAAGACATGCCCTAAGATCATGATTTACGCCAAAAATCAAATGATCTGTCTACTCTATGAGTCACTAGGACTTATGCAAAAGATCTATAGCCCTTGCTATATTTCTTCAATTAATGGATCATAACCTCCTCGTTATGTCCCATGGAACCTATAGCCCTTGCTATGTTCCACCCATATGAACCCATAGTTTTACTATGTCTCATATGCACTCAGATTTATAATTCTTTGAATTAAAATCCTACCAAAAATCAAAAGAAAACAAACAAAAATAAAGAAATAAAAGTTACTTTGGGACTCTTACCCACAAGTAACAACTAAATTTCTAGTTGTCATGTAGTCTAGTCATGAAAACACCTTTGGATCGCATGTTTCATGAGTTCGATTATACATGCAAACCTAGAAATTATAAGAAAAACAACTAAGCTTTTATGAGATCTAATCGGATGAAACACCTTTGGATCGCATGTTCCATACCGAGATCGATTCTCATAAAAACAACTCACTAAACTAAACTATACTACCGAGACTCACAGATTTAACGATGGTGTAGACGCTTGACACTCCAAACTCTATACCGTCGCTCCTAAGCTCTCGTTCTACTTCTACGAATCTCACCTTACTATTTCTTCACTCTCTCACTTTTTTACTAAACTTAAGGAAGAAAATGAAGAACAAAATAGTTTACAATGGTGAGGGAGGGGTATTTATAGTGGCGGAGGAGACATGTGTGGGTTGAAGTCTTCCAATAGTCGTGTAGCACCTTGCAACATGTAGAGGTCTCTCTTGACACTTGTTGTGAGTTCATTACTTAGGGAGTAAGGAATGTAGTTGGATGACACTTGTTGGTTCTTCTTACACTTGTAAAATGGAAGGTTCCATTTGTCATAGGAGTTTGGACATCCAACTCCCAAATAACAAGTGTTGAAACTCCAAAAAGCACTTTTTGTCTTCTCGCGACACTTGTCAAAAAGTGACTCTCTCGGCCAGCTTTTTGTCCGCTCGATCGAGTTGGCCGAGCCTTGCTTGGTCGAGTCGATTGTTTCTCGGCCAAATATGTTTTTGGCCGAGGTTTCTTTCGGCCAATTTCGTCTATGGCCGGCCGCGAACAAAAATAACCTCCTTGGGCGCGAAATGATTGGTTTCGCGTGTTGGGCGCGTTGGGCGCTCCGGCCGCGCTTACGTCACTATGAGGGATATTACATTCTCCCCCACTTCAAAGAATTCGTCCCGAATTCTCTATGTATGTGATGGCCCGCCTTCTTCCATTTGTGTTGCTTCTTCCATGAAAAACTCCGGTAGTTGGCTCGAAATCTTTCTTCGTCTTCCCAGGTAATGACCATTCTGTTCTGTCTGCCCCAGAAAACTTGTATATGAGGAATGCGCCGATTTTTGAGTTCCCTAACTCTTCTTAGACCGATCTTGATGGGTCCCACCGGATAAGTGAGGTCTTGTCGAAGGTCTTCTATTCGTTCCGGTTCGATGGCGTTTGGATCAGCTACATGTTTCCTCAACATGGAAACATGGAAAACAGGATGTAGATTCATTTCTGGAGGTAGTTCTAATCGGTAAGCTACGATACCTACTTTCCCGATGATCTTGTATGGTCCGATATAGCGTACTGCGAGTTTGCCAATCTTTCCAAATCTATGCTTCCATTTCTGAGCTGCTACCTTGAGATACACCATATCTCCTCTTTCGAATGTGACTTCTCTCCTCCTTTGATCTGCGTACTTCTTCTGACAATCTTGAGCTTTCTTCATGTTGGCTCGGATTTCCAGTAGTCGATCCATGGTGTGATCAACTATTGGTGGTCCAAACACTCTTCTTTCTCCAATCTCCGTCCAACATAATGGTGTCCGGCATGGTCTTCCATATAAGGCTTCATATGGAGACATTCCTATGCTGATGTGGTGACTGTTGTTGTAGGAAAAATCTATAAGGGGTAAGTAATCTTCACACACGCCAGACCAGTCAAGTATGCACATACGTAGCATGTCTTCCAGTGTACGTATGGTTCTCTCCGTATGACCGTCTGTCTCTGGATGAAAGGCTGTGCTGAGGTTGAGCTCCGTTCCCATTTCTCCTTGTAATGCCTTCCAAAATGCTGCTGTGAATCTTGGATCTCGATCTGACACTATGTCTGCTGGCACTCCGTGTAGCTTGACTATCTGGTTGATGTTGAGTTCGGCTAAGGTTTCCACCTTGTCGGAATCTCTGACTGCGAGTAAGTGTGCCACCTTAGTTAGTCTATCCACAATAACCCAGATTGAGTTGTTCATTCGTCCTCTGGCTACTGGTAGTCCGGTAATGAAATCCATTGATATTGAATCCCATTTCCATTGAGGTATAGGTAGACTTTGTAGTAATCCGCCGGGTATTCTATGCTCCGCCTTGATTTGTTGACACGTTTGGCATTGCGCTACCCACCTTCTGTAACACCCCCGAGCCGAGATAAAAAAACTCGCGGCCCGGGTGGGCGCCACAGTATGCCGGAGCTCGCCATTCAGGATCCGATTCAACGACCAGAAAACACATCAAAGGCCGGAGTCAGTCCCCGTCCGGTGAGTCCCGACCCTCTCGGACAAGGGCCTAAGGCTTGCCAACACGTACACAAGCCCGAGAGTTGTGTTGTGTTAGTCCGGACAAGACTAATATCATTTGAAATAGAGACGAATTAGAGAAAATACTCGAATACATAATATAGAAAATAAAAAAAGTTTTACAGAGTGCGAGGTCAATGCCCATAAAATGCAAATATTTTACATCCGGATTATCGAGTTTTTAGAAAACAAAACAACGGAAAGAAAATCGTTAAACCGCGTTTAAAATTCATGAAAAATCTTATAAAGGTTTTGCAATAACACTTCCAAATCTACTCCGGTGGGATATCGTCCAAGCATCTACAAGCACAGCTAAAACAATCCAGAAAAACAAATAATCATCATGAGTATTCTACTAATACTCAGTGAGTCTAGGAAAAGCCCACTAAAAACAATCCCCAAATGAAAAATCCTAAATAATCCAAAATAACAAGCAAACTCACAATCCAAATGACACCTAAATGTGTCACTTTTCTTATGAGGGTAGCCGGGTAGTTCCGAAGAACCAATGATTTCTACGAGTAAAAAATCTTGTCCTAAAACTAGACTAAAAACCTAGACTTTGACTCTAATCCTAGACCTAGACCTAATTCTAATCCTAGACCTAGACCTAATTTCTAATCCTGGACCTAGACCTAATTCTAATCCTAGACTCGATCTAAGTGGGAAAAATACCTAATCCCAAGCCGACGCTTGGTTACTAGAGGCCCCTATGGTACACACGCCCCACACTCCCCTTTGCATTACCCGAATCTAGCAAACACAAAGTCACACTAAACCGGAACTGCTATGGAGTTAACCCCTGTTACTTTCCAAGTCAGCCAGATTAACCCGGATTGGTCCTGTCCTCCCCGCAGACAACCAATCCACCCAGTTCGACAAGGCCCACACCTGACGAAGTAGACTTTTTTGTATCACACCGTCGTGTGATCCTCGGCCAATGGAAGCCAACCAGTCTCTCCGAGTTTTCTACCTGTTCTCCTCATCGAGAAAGATCGAAGGTCGGGCGAATGCCGTGTGTACCTCCCATAGCCGCCTAGGCTATGAGACATTCTAGACTCGATCTAACCTAAGGGAAATCGTATAAGACATAACCTACTCATCATTCCTATACGATCCCGACTAAAACTACATGGATGATTACACCGTCCCACGGCTTATCAACCATGACCAATGAAGAAAACGTTGCATGTGATAAAATCCCCGATTCTATCACACTACCCGTTCTTGATGAGCATGCAATCCAACATGCAATACTCATCGCATTATATTATTTATTTGAAAATATAAAACCATTACTCGGCTTCCTAAATTATAAAATTGATACGACATGCTGTCAAAGACATATACACCTAACGTACCAATATTTATAAAATGGTTTAGCTTTTCCTTGGCTATTTCCATATAAAAATATAATGACAGCACACTCATACGATTTCTAAGTAACCCGATGCATCGAATGCATCCTAAAAGATGGATCTAGTATTACTTCACTCTAAAACCATAGTTTAGTAACACTAGATCACTCAACGTGCATAAACACATTAGTACATATCCTAAGATCTATGTAAGAATAGTTACATTCCATGTACACTAACACAAGTAGAATTCTCCCTAATTCATACTCGGATCTATAGTGTAGATGAACTATAACTATCTTACCCTAATAAAACAAACAAGTATGAACCGCAAGCTTGATGCTTAAACGATCCACACACCTGCATCACACGTTAGTCTTCCTAATATCTACTTACTACCGGCGCACACAATCACACAAATGCCGATAGTAAACCTAATCTACCGGGAACTCACCAAACTTTCCACGAGATGAATGCTCCTCAAGGGATGAGCGAAATCAACACTTCACTTCTACTCTCACTCACTCTCTCACAATTTAACTAGAAGAAAAGGAAAGCCAAGGAGATAAAATGAGCGTGAAAGAGAAAAGGAGTCCTTTTTATAGGCACATTGGGCGTGGGGAGCAAGGAATTTTGGAGGCGCATGAGTGACACTTGGCCAAATCTTTCTTCACCTGAGAAGTCCCATCGTCTTGGATATTTGGTAGTGATTGGGGTATTATGTCGTGTCTTGACATGTGTCGAGTCTACTCCCATAGCCTTTTTATAGGCCACTTGCACCTATGTTGATTTAGCCTCCTTTTTGTTGTTGTTGCGACAGTTGTAGACGTCGGGTTCCTCCTTTCAATTTCCAAGGAAGTATGTTCCTTCCCACATCATAGGCTTTTCAGCCTATAGGTTTAGGAGTGGCCACGTTTTGGCCATGTATTCCTTCTATGCTTGCATGTGGAAAATGTGTAAGCTCACTTTTCTCTTTTCCCAAGCAAACAATTGGTTAAGGGCAAGTGTTGAGTTGCTTTGAACACTTGTAACCTTTCTTCCAAGTGTTAAAAATGTGCAAAAGGGGATGAACTTTATTCCTTTGCATTAGGGTTTGGTTTCCTTAAAGCTAGACAATCGCACATGTGTGGGAAGTTTTAAAGCGATTCTTCGCCAAGTGATTTTCTCCCATTGGTCAGTTCTCTGCCGGATGTTCTTGAGGATGTTAGCCGCGGCCAATACTTTCTTAGTCTTCTCTAAGCGTTCGTCCGTGGTTGTCTTGTGGTCTGGTTTCTCCTAGAACGAGATATCGACGTGTGCGCCCTTCGGTATGACCATCAAGCGCCCAAATAAATATCTTAGAGTTCTACTCGTTCGTTTCTTCTTCTGCTTCGACCGTTGAGCTTGTTTTGGCGTCTTCTTCTTGTCCTCCAAGTTTCGTCGCGTTCTGACAACTTTTGGATTTTAGTTGTTTGGCTCGGCCAGGTCCTTGTCCGTACCCGAGTGTCCTCGGCCAGTTTTGTTCCGGTGCGCCTTGTCTCGTCCATCTTGGATTTTCGTCGTTCCATTTGAATTCTGCCTCGACCGTTGTGTTGGTTCTGAACCTCTGCTTCTTCTGGATGTGGAGTTTGGCTTGATTTATTCATCTCTCATCAGGGATATTACATTCTCCCCCTCTTATAAGAATTCGTCCCAAATTCTCACTGTTCTTCTTCCTTGATCTTCGTTTCGCATGGAGTTGGTTTAGCTTTCGGTTGGTAGAAGTCTCTGTTGTAGGCCTTTTGACATCAGTATCCTTCTCCTAGTTGTAAACATCTTCTCTTTTCCATTCTAGTATGTATCCTTCTTGAGTTGGTGTAGTCGTCTTCTAGTCTTCTCGGCTTGTCACTCATTTCTCATAGATTGAGCTCCTGTCGAATCTATGGCCTTATTATCGTTTCCTGTACCTTTCCTTTTTCTCAGTACCCATATTCACAATCTCCAAAGTTTCACATTCCTCACAGAATTAAAGGGAACTAAATACTACCTAACCTTTAAAGTCTACCTTAAAATTCTATGATTCCCTATCTAAACTAAAGCTCGAGGAGATAAACTAACAAATACTTAACGACAATGATTACTTCCTAATCTAAACTAATTTACTTACTAACAAGAGCAATAAATAAATAAAAGAAAGGATATTCTTAAACAAGAATACCTCGGGTTTTTGGGTTCAGTTACGGTTGGGGTTGCGTGAATGGCCCGAGTTCCGACCTCTCCTAGGTCTAGGGGATCTCCTTGCTCTTGCACTGGTTGAAGTCCCTGATGAAGAAGATGGAGTGGGGTGGGTCGTCGGGCAAGAAGCGATGTACTGTCCTCTAAGTCCACAAGTGTAGCATGTTACACGGCTCATTCTTTCACTTGGACACGCGTGGGTGTAATGGCCATAGCCATCACAAATGCGGCACGGCATGTAAGCTCTGGCTGGAATAAGAACTCTCTTCCTTGCTTGGGATCTGAATCGAAGCCTTCCTGTGGGACGTCTCCCAGGGGTTCCTTCTGTCTCGTTAACTTCATTGCCGTTGTTTGAGTTGAGGTGACCTCCGGTTTATGGAGTGTTTGCTTCGATGGGATTCGCCACTTGGTCTGGGTTGGAGTCTTCTACATGCGTTTGGTTCTCTGTTGGGTTAGCTTCTGGCATGATGTCTTGGTTTGGGTTTGGCGTCTGAGTTGGGTTCTCATCTTCTCTTCCTAGGCGTAAACCAAAGAAAGATGCGAGGCTGTTTACGATTGGGATTATCCTCTCATGTCTTCTTGGCCTTGCTACTTCTGGATCAATGGGACCTCCTTGTTGTGCGTCGCGCTCCCATTCTCTCCAAAGATCGGCTACGGTTGGATCGGGGTTCAAATGGATTGAAGGTCGTTGATGAAATTGATCGTTTGGCAACACGAAGTCATATGTTCCTCCAAGTCCGGGCAGGTCTTCGGCGTAGCTTACATTGTATACCGGAATGGATCCAACGAAAAGCTGGTTGTAGAGGTTGTTTATCTCGCCGCTTGCCTCCTCATCGGAAATGTGAATTGCACGGAGTTGAGGTTGTGTCTGGCCGTGATCGGTTGGTACTTTGTTATGCGCAAAATGCCAAACGTGTCAACAAATCAAGGCGGAGCATAGAGTACCCGGCGGATTACTACAAAGTTTACCTATACCTCAATGGAAATGGGATTCAATATCAATGGATTTCATTACCGGACTACCAGTAGCCAGAGGACGAATGAACAACTCAATCTGGGTTATTGTGGATAGACTAACTAAGGTGGCACACTTACTCGCAGTCAGAGATTCCGACAAGGTGGAAACCTTAGCCGAACTCTACATCAACCAGATAGTCAAGCTACACGGAGTGCCAGCAGACATAGTGTCAGATCGAGATCCAAGATTCACAGCAGCATTTTGGAAGGCATTACTAGGAGCAATGGGAACGGAGCTCAACCTCAACACAACCTTTCATCCAGAGACAGACGGTCAAACGGAGAGAACCATACGTACACTGGAAGACATGATACGTATGTGCATACTTGACTGATCTGGCGTGTGGGAAGATTACTTAACCCTTATAGAGTTTTCCTACAACAACAGTCACCACATCAGCATAGGAATGTCTCCATATGAAGCCTTATATGGAAGACCATGCCGGATACTATTATGTTGGACGGAGATTGGAGAAAGAAGAGTGTTTGGACCACCAATAGTTGATCACACCATGGATCGACTAATGGAAATCCGAGCCAACATGAAGAAAGCTCAAGATCGTCAGAAGAAGTACGCAGATCAAAGGAGGAGAGAAGTCACATTCGAAAGAGGAGATATGGTGTATCTCAAGGTAGCAGCTCAGAAAGGGAAGGATAGATTTGGGAAGATTGGCAAACTCGCAGTACGCTATATCGGACCATACAAGATCATCGGGAAAGTAGGTATCGTAGCTTACCGATTAGAACTACCTCCAGAAATGAACCTACATCCTGTTTTCCATGTTGAGGAAACATGTAGCTGATCCAAACGCCATCGAACCGGAACGGATAGAAGACCTTCGACAAGACCTCACTTATCCGGAGGGACCCATCAAGATCGGTCTAAGAAGAGTTAGAGAACTCAAAAATCGGCGCATCCCTCAAATACAAGTTTTCTGGGGCAGACAGAACAGAATGGTCATCACCTGGGAAGACGAAGAAAGATTTCGAGCCAACTACCGGAGTTTTTCATGGAAGAAGCAACACAAATGGAAGAAGGCGGGACATCACATACATAGAGAATTCGGGACGAATTCTTTGAAGTGGGGGAGAATGTAATATCCCTCATAGTGACGTAAGCGCGGCCGGAGCGCCCAACGCGCCCAAACGCGAAACCAATCATTTCGCGCCCAAGGAGGTTATTTTTGTTCGCGGCCGGCCATAGACGAAATTGGCCGAAAGAAACCTCGGCCAAAAACATATTTGGCCGAGAAACAATCGACTCGACCAAGCAAGGCTCGGCCAACTCGATCGAGCGGACAAAAAGCTGGCCGAGAGAGTCACTTTTTGACAAGTGTCGCGAGAAGACAAAAAGTAACTTTTTGGAGTTTCAACACTTGTTATTTGGGAGTTGGATGTCCCCAAACTCCTATGACAAATGGAACCTTCCATTTTACAAGTGTAAGAAGAACCAACAAGTGTCATCCAACACATTCCTTACTCCCTAAGTAATGAACTCACAACAAGTGTCAAGAGAGACCTCTACATGTTGCAAGGTGCTACACGACTATTGGAAGACTTCAACCCACACATGTCTCCTCCGCCACTATAAATACCCCTCCCTCACCATTGTAAACTATTCTTCATTTTCTTCCTTAAGTTTAGTAAAAAAGTGAGAGAGTGAAGAAATAGTAAGGTGAGGATTCGTAGAAGTAGAACGAGAGCTTAGGAGCGACGGTATAGAGTTTGGAGTGTCAAGCGTCTACACCATCGTTAAATCTGTGAGTCTCGGTAGTATAGTTTAGTTTAGTTGAGTTGTTTTTATGAGAATCGATCTCGGTATGGAACATGCGATCCAAAGGTGTTTCATCCGATTAGATCTCATAAAAGCTTAGTTGTTTTTCTTATAATTTCTAGGTTTGCATGTATAATCGAACTCATGAAACATGCGATCCAAAGGTGTTTTCATGACTAGACTACATGACAACTAGAAATTTAGGTTGTTACTTGTGGGTAAGAGTCCCAAAGTAACTTTTATTTCTTTATTTTGTTTGGTTTTCTTTTGATTTTTGGTAGGATTATAATTCAAAGAATTATAAATCTGAGTGCATATGAGACATAGTAAAACTATGGGTTCATATGGGTGGAACATAGCAAGGGCTATAGGTTCCATGGGACATAACGAGGAGGTTATGATCCATTAATTGAAGAAATATAGCAAGGGCTATAGATCTTTTGCATAAGTCCTAGGTGACTCATAGATAGACAGATCATTTGATTTTTGGCGTAAATCATGATCTTAGGGCATGTCTTGGTACTCCTCATACCCTGCGGTGCGGGAAGGTTCGGATATACTTGGGTAGCTCCCTTGGCCGAACGGTAGTACGACGGTATGAGTTAAGCTTGTGTTCTTATCAGGTGATTTGAGCACAAGTACCGTGAGTTCCGTGATTGTAACGGATAACGGTGGCGAGATTTCCGGTAATAGTCTTCTGTGTGATTTCTAGAACGGATATCGCGTGAGGGGAGTATCAGCATGTATTAGAGGCCTAAAAATGCATAATAGGATGCATTCATAACATGGGATGTTATTGCATGCATATAGGGTCATGTAGAGCATATTGCATTATTGTGTGTTTGTTTGCTTCCGCTTCTCTCATCTCGTTGGTTGACTATGTGTGTTACCAATTAGATGAGTTATGCGTACTTTATTAGTACTTTGTTCTTAGATTAGTGTGGGGAAAAACTTGTTGTATAGAGGGTCCTAGACTCACTAAGTAACACTAGGTTACTTATGATGATTATTTGTTTTTCAGGAAATCCCTAGATCAACCTGGAAGTATCGTGGAACGTAAGGCACTGGAGTAGATTTCCCTTGGCTTTTGTAAAATTTTAATTTGTAAGATTAATGACTTTAAAACCCCACACCTAGTTTATTTTGATTTATTTGGGCATTAGGCCATGGTTAAAACTCTTTTATTTGTATTTAAAAATCATCTTTAATAAAATATAAATGGGAAATAAAAATTATGTTTTATTAAAAGATGGCTTGTTCGGATGATATTTGTTTTGTCCGAACTAACACAACATAATATTCATAATACGGGTTGCAAAGCCTTAGTATATTGAATATTGTGGTAAGGGAGTTGGGCGGGACCGGATATGAGTCAAGGATCCCCTCCGGGACTCAAGTCTGGACTTGCCTAAGTCTCATCTGTAATGCTCTTGATTAGATTTATTTATAGATCGAATCGGGGGTGTTACAGAATTGGAAACTCACTGGAAACATCTTCTAGAGTACAAATTTCTCAAGATGCATGCAGACACATTCACACTTGGGTTTGAAGAGACATAGCGAAGCAACTCCTCATCGGTTTCAGATTTAGACATATCATTCTGGTCAAGGTTAATCCAAGCTTCTATGCCATCACCTTCCTTAGTATAAGTGAAAGCTACCAGGTTTTTGTAACTAATTTTGGCATAGGGTACCCACAACGGTTTTCCCCATCCAAAATCTGCTTCATACACCGGAAAGTTGCAGGGGCTCGTTAAGCTGAAGGAAACAATCTCTCCTTTGACGAAACCTGAAGCTTGCTTGTTAAGAATCTCGAAATGTCCTAGTTTCTTCATGTACACTCCATCTATCTTTCTTATCCCCCTCTCTCATCTGCTTCACAAGAGAAGGCTTTGCTTCATCATCTTCATTATTGATTATCATCTTATGAACAGTAACTGAGAATCTCATGATGTTACCAAATATGTTGTCTGGTATTTTATATTAGTTAGTATATTTTAGTTTAAGTTTTACAGTTTAGATTAGTTTTGATTTTATAACGGCATGCTTACTTAAAGGACGACTGAGAAAAATATGGCTTTTGAAAATGCCACCATTATTGTATCATCGTATTTTCTTATAACATAGATAGATAGAATTAGCTAAAATGTCGAACATGTAATGACATTTTCAAAAACTACATATTAAAAGTAAAAACTCTATTTTGGGGTAGGGGGAGTTGCGCCAGCAATTCTTGAACATTGTTCCTTCAACATAGGAGGGAAAAACGGAATGACTGGAACTTTTGGCATGCAATTGGCTTCAGCTTCCAAAAACGCCTTGCAACAAGCAGGACCAATGTTACCAAACTTTCCAGTGAATATAGATTGGGATCTCTGCAATGCATCCAGGGTTATTCATCACTGTTGACCAACATTTGGTTAAGTCAGGTAATCCCGGCACACCAGGAATTGGTTGGAATGGAAATGAAATCGGAAACTGTGGTAGTTGAGCATTCACGGAGATGATGATGCATAGAACTGCCATAACAAAAGACACATTTCTAATAGACATGATTAGATATTGCACAAGAAGATTAAAAAAGAAAGAGCAAGATCTCTAGAAGTATGTCTTTATCGAGTTTGTTTTTGATTGATGAACACTGGTACAAACGTTGTTTATTTATATGTGAAGAAAGAGATGAAGCTAATGTACGTATCAATTACATTGAAGAAACGTATTGGAATTTAAATTGGAATTTAATTTCCCGTTTTCAAAATTGAAACATAGTGGAAATTCACCTCCACGAGACGAACAATATTAATACAATACATTTAATGGCCCTTGACCAAACCGATCAGACCAGTCTGATCAAAGAAGGAGCTGACTAATGCGCGGGTTTTTTTGCATTTCAGATAGGTTTCAACTTTTAACTAGACTAGTGCGCGGGGTTTTTTATTGTTGTAGTTTTAAAAATATATTAGAATACGTCAAAAAAAAATATATATATATATATATTATAAAATAAATATAGATTTGTGATTAATATTAGAAAATATTATCCTAATAATACTGATATTTTAATTCTAACTTGTATAATTAGTAAGTGTTTTCAAATATATATTTTTGCATTATACCATATGCCTATTTTCTTTGTTTACTCACTGCCACATGGAATGGACTGTGCTTCCCGCCACGGCTTTTCGCTATATTTATTTCTTCATATATTAGGAGAACTTAGATGTTTAATGCTGATTCAAATTGGAAACTAAAAGATAATAATTTAAAATTCTGGTTTTAATTATAATAAATTAAAATGTTTAAAGTTATTAATTGAAAGGAAAATGAAAAGTTGTTAACTAAAAAGAAAGGAAAATGAGAAATTAAAAATTTATATTTTTAGAATATAAAATGTCATGTCACATGTCAATTGTCAGTGTGTCTACATGTCCAAAATAGGGAAAGGGGTTGACCCCTTATATATGATTTGTATAATATTATGTAAAAAGCTAATACTATTTTAACCAATTTAGCACTTAGTTCGAATAATTACAAAGGGTTAGTCTCTAAAAATAGTTATAGATGGTGATAACAAATTGGTCTGAGTTCTTAAACAGGCAAAAGTCAGAAAAACAAAACCGGCGTCGTATAGGAAAATATTGTCTTGATTGGTATAACATTTAGAAGAGCATTAAACTATTTTTGATTCGATCAACTTTTTTTAAAAGAGCATTTATGAGAGCATTTAAAACTGGTAATTCCAAAGCATTGAGTTCAAATTTTTTTTTTTTAAATAAAAATTTAAAATAAATTATATTTAGTTTATTTATTTTGGTAAAAAATTGAAAACTATATTTATATTAAATATACAATTTTATAAATTTCGTAAATTATGTTTATCATTAATGTATTATTCATAAAATAAATATTTAAGGGGCAATTTCAAAACTACACCTCTTGAGGTGCAAATTTTCAAAAATACACCTCTATGGTGCCAATTTTCAAAAATACACTTTTTCATTTAGTAAAAGAACTCTAAATCCTAAAATATAAATCCAAAACCCTAAAATCTAACATTGAACCCTTAAATCTAAACCCTAAACCCAAAATCTAAACCCTAATATAGGATTAGTAAACCCAAACATATATATTAAAATTAGGGAAAGGTGTATTTTTGAAAATTTTCACACTATAGGTGTAGTTTTGAAAATTTGCACCTCAAGAAGTGTATTTCATAAAATTTCTCAATATTTAATGACATAAAAATTTAATAAATATAAATTAAATATGAAATAATAACTAAATTATCTTAAAGTAAAAAAAAAAGCATATGTTATTAATGAATATATATATATATGATGCATTAAAATAAATATCAATATACATATTAAATCTTTTTACAACAAAATGATAATAAAAAAACTCACATGTCTACTAATCATATAAGTCACAGCTTAATGCTTTTCTAAATACTCAGTTTATGCTGCTTAAGAATAATGTTCTTCTAAATGTTTTGCCATCGAGACCGTAGTGGAGATGGAGAAGTTGTTTAGCTCTCGAGCTTTGGCTCTTGTTTGACGGCAAAATCCCCAGCATCCTCGTCCGCCACATCACTGTCACATAAAAGCGACGACCAACCAACAACATTTAGAACAATTTACTCGTTAAACACAAATACTATTAGATTATGATTTGTAACTGGAGTAAACCGGGTTATTATATTGATGTAGAACCGGAAACAAACTCGAATATAAGAGTATCGTTGTAACAAGAAATGAATACAACAGAAATCATTTACTCTTTCATCTTATCTTCTTCATCGTCTCTTCTTCTAACATGGTATCAGAGCGTGAGCTCAAAAGCTCACTCGATCCTTCAATTCTTCTGTTTCCTTTCATTTTCCTTCTATTGACCTCAATCAATCGGTGATTCTCCCACTTGATTATTCTCTGTGAAAGGTTTTTGGTCATTCGGCCAAATAACCACAAATTTCACTTTATTCTTCAAATCTAGTTCCAGATCTACTTCAATGGTGATCGGACGAAAACCTATTCATTGTGGTTTGAGAACCTCAGCTTCAGCACGACGATCTTCCATTCCCGAAGACTCGCCTCCAGCTTCTCCGATTGTTCCCGATCTCTTCACGGAATCGATCAATAGCATTCACTCGCCATTTCATCTCACCGGTGGTGATAACCCAGGCATTTCACTCATCTCTGAGGTACTGGATGGTTCTAATTTCGATAATTGGCGTATTGCGATGACCATTGCTCTCGAAACGAAGAACAAAATAGCATTCGTTGATGGATCTCTCTCTCTCAGCCTAGCAAAAATCATCGTCACTTCAGAATTTGGTCTCGCTGCAACTCCATGGTGAAATTGTGGCTTCTCAATTCCGTTTCAAAGCAGATTTACAAGAGAATATAATTCTCCGTTTCAACGATGCATCGGAGATCTGGAAGGATTTGTTGGCTAGGTTCCATATCACGAACCTTCCGCGATCTTATCAATTATCTCAGCAAATTTGGTCTCTCCAGCAAGGATCTACAGATCTAGCTACTTACTACACCAAATTGAAAACGCTTTGGGATGGAGCAGATTGTGTAACAACATGTGGCAATTGTGATTGTTGCAAGTCTACTTCGAAGAAATATGATCATGATAAGGTCATCAAATTCTTGGCAGGTCTACATGATAGCTATGGCGTGATTAGAACCCAAATCATCATGAAGAAACACATTCCGGAGCTCTCTGAGGTTTACAATTTGCTCGATCAAGATCACAGTCAACGGACTTTCAATCCCGTTCCAAATGCTTCTGCATTTCACGTGACTGTCTCTGATCCAGCTCAGTTCCATTTTCTCATTGGCAAGATGTCGTTATTGTCAATATACTCACCATCTTGAGGGGGGTATTAGATTATGGTTTGTAATTGGAGTAAACCGGAAACAAACTCGAATATAAGAGTACCGTTGTAACAAGAAATGAATACAACAGAAATCATTTTCTCTTTCATCTTATCTTCTTCATCGTCTTCTTCTCTAACAAATACACAAATCAAAAGATTCCGTTAATAAACCTGTCTGCTGCTTCAGAATTGGGAATCAAAGTGACCTTCTTCAACATGAAATGTCTAAGAAAATGGGATAAGTTTTTTTCTTGACATAGCTCGTATAGATGATTCAAGAACTCTTTTGAACAGCTTTGGCTTCTGAAACACATATGCAAGAACAAATCCATGACACAGAGTTAAAACCAGGTCTTGCTTTAGAGAGAAAATGTACAAGTTCAAGATAGAGCGAAAGTTGATGAGGCCTGAAAAGGCATCAGATAGTTTATGGCAGAGGCCTACACCAAGAACTAAGCCGCCGCATTCAAAGAAAGTGAGCTGTACCTTGAGTGGCAAATATCTCACTTCGTCAAACTCTTGTTGAGTTCATTGGGATTAGGGTTTTCGAGAATCTGTGACATTTTCAAATCAGCTTTGGCTTCGACGAAACACACACCCACATTATTGCACACAACAACATCATGCGCCCCGCCAATGGATTAAATATTTCAGACAAAGAACTCTTGATGTGATCACTTCTTTCTTTGTTTGAGAGATTGGTCTTGTTGTGGTAAAAGAAAAGGAAAGGCATGAAAATGGGAGGAGCAAGCTGATCAAGGAAAGAAAGATGATGATGGTAAGGAAGATGATTAAGGTTTGAAGAAGAGGGCTTCACGAGTTCTTGAGACATCAACATGACCTCAATATCCATTGCTATTTTAAGTTAACTTATAATGGCGTATGAGAATACAGATATGATTCGTCGTTAGACTATATAAGCAAAGGCTAAGGAGATTATAGACCCAAGTGAACAAGAAATTACAAACTTTAATTGGTTCAAAGATTTGGTTTTGGAGGCTTAGAAGTTAGAAGATGGAATTATGAAACTTGATTTGTGGTTTAGGTTTAACCCGATTTTATACTAATGTTAGGTGACTTGACGCTATCTTTTTAATTAGACTTGAACGGATAAATTAAATATGCTGCAAAAGAGCTAAGCAGCTTCACAGGATACCTTTTCTCGCAAGAAACCCTTTTTCTCCCTCTTATAGCACAATCATCTACATGAAATGACTTTAGGGGTTAGGACAAACAACTTCTACATCAAAGATTTATTCATCCGACACATGACAGTCCAAACAAAAACCCGGGATTCGATTAGTAAACATTGATCTTTGAAAGAAGACCTGAGGATGTGGAATTTATAACACAGGATCTAGCTGTCAAATTCTCTTATTTTTTTCCCATTGAAAAACTAACTCACAAAGATATCTTAAGTTCTTAACACAACATTTCGTGAGAAAGTTTTCAGAAGATAGCTATTGTAAAACAGACAGAATTAGTTAACTTTATTGTACAAGTGGATTTTTTATTCTATGAAAAATTAATTTACTTTTTATGTTTTATACTTATTCATATTTTTTAGATTGATTATATTATTGGTTGATTAAAGCCAGACAAATACCTAATCGGAACCTTATATATATATAAAAAAATTGGGTCCCATATATATTTTTTCTTCTAAACGTCTCAGTTAGATACCAATGGAATCCCAGCATCATCATAAACCAGTTGGGGGTTGGTGGTCGATTGTCCTGAGCATCACTTCTTACCGTAGACGTTTGACTATTTGATTTAACTCAATTTATTTATTCCGCTCGTTTTAATTTCTGTGCTGCGATGTATATAACATATTCTCTTAACATTAAAACCAAAAAAAAATGTATATAACATATTGGTTTTATTTTGGGTGTTTTAAGTTCACCATTCGTGGTCGATCGATAGATTCCTCTTTTCCAGGTCAATGGAACCGTTGCCGCATAGCGTAGAAATTTAAGTAGTCAAGTGCTATTTTTGAATTGAAAAAATAAGGTATGAATTATTCCAAATTCCCAAGAAATTAACAAATATGAGGCTGGGCTGTTCAACTACTTTTAATTAATTTGATCATTACGACCAATTACAATTTACAACTAACCAGAATAATGTAATGTATAGGTAGTTTATACAAACAACAACTTTTATTTCCCTTCATTAAATTAATATAGTATCTTTAAATGATCGCCTAACGCGTTCATAACATATGAGGTCATCAAACCATCAAATGAAGACGCAATAACCTCATGGTGAGAACTGAATTTAATAGTCATAGTAAACGTTATTTCTTTTTCTTTTTTGTTAAAGAGTAAACGTTATTTCTTCATTTTAACATTGGTTTTTCGTCGGAAAAAAAAAACAACAACATTCATTTTTTATTTTATATATCCGAACAGAACTATAACTTATTCATATACATAAATAAATGTTTCGTGCTATGACTTCTAAGCTTTGAAACAAAATTATTTGTTGTGTATTTGTGGTGGTAAATTCATCTTCTGGTTGCCATTAAAATTTGAATTAAATCTACAGAACTGATCATTTATTTAAAATTCATTTCACATTTGAAGGCCAGGAAAGATTTTTGATGGAACGAGATTTTTTTGTCCGTCTGTTGTCCACGAGAACAGTAACGATTTAAATCAAAATTATATTCTACAAATCTTTACATGAAAGCGTAGAGCTTTTATTGAGTTACGCATGTAAGTTATCAACACGATCAACGTCACGTTAAAAGGATTACATCTGAATTCATTATTCAAAAAAGGCTTAATTAATAAGGTATTATCCACTATACTCAATAGAAAACGTACAAACTTCTGAAATGTAAAAAGAACATAGTATTATTATTTAACTAATGTTCTTAACTGCTCGTTACGTTGACTGTACGTGGCGAGTCGTGAAATCTGGATGCGGTGTTTTATTAATGTCATAGTCACTTTGGATTAGATAAACATATTGATTTCAGAAGAATTTTCTAGTAATGGTTTTAGAAAAAATAGATAAAAAAGCTCATCTATAGAAGATAAATCATAAAAGTATAATTCTTGCTTAAATGGTTAACTAGAAAATAACTCATATTCCTACCGAATTTCTCATTAAAAAGTCGGTGGAAAAACAAAGATCTACAGTTTCCATCATTTTAATTAATTTAAATATCGGTGAGTAATTGGTGAAAAATTCTCCACCTTTGTTTGATTAATTTCTTACCAAAAAAATAATTTAAAATTCGATGAAAACCCATCAGTAAAAACTATTTTGATTTTTCAAATCGATAACTCGTAGTTTAGGCATTTTTGCCATTTTTAAGCCGGTGGAAATTTTTTATGGGCTCATGTATATAACTATAAATCACTCCTCCCTTTGTATGCATGCTAGAAAACACTCAAATAGCTAAAAGTTTCTGAAATGTCTTGATATGGTAATGAAATTCGAGCTTGGATTTATAACAATCATATGAGATACAATTTATGTGTTAGTACAAGTGAGTTTGGAGAAGCTTTTACGGAATTTATGTGATTTATTAAACAAGAACACAGAAGTTTGGAAACATGTAGAATGTTTTGTCCATATCCAATTTGTGATAATAAAAAAAAATTCAAAGTAGATGAAGTATGGAGCCATTTGTATCAACGATGATTTAAGGAGAATTGCAAAGTGAAGTATTCTCATGGGAATCAAATCACCTTGGCCCAATGATAATGGACTGTGAGTACCGCCATTCGGGTTCGAGTCGTCTTGGTCACTTAGCCGCGCCCTTAATAATGGGATAACGCGTAATCGGATGCAAGGCCATGTTAGATTAGTCATTGGACCTAAAAAGCCTTTGGGAAACCAACTTAAAAAAAAAAAAAAAAAAAAAAATCATGGGAAGTCGATTATATAATGTAAGTGGTAGTAGTGCAAACTTTGTTGGTAATTTTGAAAAACCTTTAATGCGAGTAGAAGAATATAATTAAGTACAGTTCATATATATGATAAAAATATGATAAAAGATATTTTTCATGAAAATATATATATTTATCGGTTATAGAAAATGGAAATAGCGTAGATGAACCAAATTTAGAGGTGAAGAAATTTTTGGATATGAAGTATCGTTATAGAAAAAAATGTCATTCTCTTTTGTGGTCGGCAATTAGGCTGATGACTATAAAAACATATATATTTAGCAAGAGTTTATCTGAGACCCGAAAATTAAATAATTTGTCTGAGGTGTTTACTCTACAAACGATCAGTACTTTTCTGAGTTTGGTAAAATATGTTGTTCTTTGTGTTTTCTTTTTATGTTTGTTTGAAAATTCTAATATGTTTATTGATTTATTATTAAATTTATTAAGAATCATTTTTAATATTATTGCATAATTCAATTTTAGGGAATTTTGTTTTAAAAAAAAAACATAATTTTAAGTTTTCATTGGAAAATCGGTAAAAACATTTCTATAGAAATTCTTAATTATTTTTACCTGGGAAAATACAATATCCTTAGGAAATATGTTGGAAAGTTTGGGTGGGAAGTCTATGGAAAATATTACCATAAAGAATTAATCAGATGAAACTTTTCTCACAGATTTCTCATCTATCTATCTATACTAATGAAAGCACCTATTTGGGGCCTCAGAGGCTACCCATGTCAGCAACTTTTGCTTCTTTTTCAGGATACCACGTGGCATAAGTCTCAAAACTCAATCTCCTTCCATCTCTTTTGACGTTTTCTGAGACGCTTTTCTTCTGACGCTTCCAATTCTTTGATTTATCTTCCTCAAAATCTTCAAATCATCTATTTATTCCTCAAATCAGATTCACTCCCAAGCGTATCTTATGAGTTTCCCAAATCCGATTCTTCATCAAAATTGAGTTTAACTTTAATCATTCATTCTTCTCATCAAGAGAGATTCCAAGCTAAAAAAGGAGGGTTTTTTTTTATGATAGTTTTGCCTAGAAACTGAAAAAGCCGACCAAATGGTTTGGCTAATGAAGTGTCCAGTGTCCACCAAGAGTCGTCAAGGCATGGCGCTACCTTTCTTCAGATTTTGTTCCCATGGCTAAGTATACTGACTCAGTCAATCTCCTCCGTTCCGATTTGTCTCCTGAGGTAATTCAACGCATCCTCCACTCTTTCTTATCTTTTCTTTTATGTCAGGTCAGACTAAATTTAGGAATCGCACGGAATCAGATTTGGATTTTGAACAATTCGTCGATGTAAAACCTAATTTTTTCATGGATTTACATCGTTTGATTGTAGTCTCTTCAGCTTCTGAAATGTCATAGCTTGCATCGTTTGTTAGTCTAATATTGATGTGTTCGGTTTATTGGTTTTTGGTGGTCTGTTTTAGTTGACTATGGAGATCCTTGGTGCTGAGTTATGGAACGTTTCTAAGCTCTATTTTGTGAACAAATCCAAAGACTTTCGTGGTCCAATGAGTATCTTCTCTGAAGCAAATCAAGGTGTGGTCTTTGGCTTTGGTTTATGTGTTTATAGTTTCATAGACATGAATTATCATCACTTGATGACATATCTTTCATAAATTGGTATTAGGTGAAGTTGCTGTGGAAGGAACATTAACAGATAAACTCGAGATGAGACCACACTGTGGCATTGAAGAATACGGAAAGCTTTGTCAAGAGAGGAACAGAAAATATGTGGCTGAAGCTAGACGCCTAGACACACACAGGTTGGTAAAATTTCACGTTTCCCTTTTTGGAAAACCATAGTCTTTCTTTTTACCATTATAAGAAGCTAATTAGATCAAACTTCTTTTCTTTGAAATTACCTGAAAAGGCTCTTGAGAATTGCTGTGGATTACACTTGATCTCCAATCCTGTAATGGTAATGTTTTGCTTCTCTGTCTCTTAGATTTCCAGATAATCGGTTCTGTTATGTGAATGGTTTACTCTTATTACACTGTTCCTCCATGAAACAGGTAAAGAAGAAGACTGCTTCAGTGAAGCTTAAATGGAGGAGTAGAAGCAGTCGTGGTAAGGTGGAAGTGAAGATACTGACAACCGAAACGGACATGGAAGCAGCTTCTTCAAGAAACCAACCAACCAGAGGTATGTTCTCTCTTCTTAAGACTCATATCCAGAACACTTCAACGTTTTGATTGAAACTCTTTTTTTTTTCCAGGGATTCTTGAAAGGAATACTGCGAGAGCTTTGTGTGGACAATGTCTACCAGGGATATTTGGTTTGATTTCTATCAGTTGGTCCCTACTCCCTACTGAGCGTGTATTTGACTATGGCTGTGTTCTTATTGATCATAATTAGTCTTTTACATAGCACTACATTCCAGAAACTGGAAATCCAAGAACCGCTCATGGATGAAACTGATACAAAGGTTAGCATATGTTTTTGATTGAGTTTCTCATTCACGAGATTGTTTTTCCTTTTACTTGATTTCGTGTATATAAGTCAGATTGACAAGACAAATTGTTCTCTCTTTGATTCCACATGACATCCAACCGCAACTTATCAGTGCGCTTATCTATCCTCTTCTGCACTATAGTCTCTTCTGCATTTTTGTAGGCTACCTCATCCTACATGTATTGAAAAGGGCCATTCGACGGGACACTTGCTAAAGCTGATTTCAGCAACACGTCTGCTATCTTATCCTACAGGTATTGAATAGGGACATTCTACGTCTCCGTCTTCTAAGGCGCTATGATTAAAAGTATATGAAAATGCGAGAGGCTAAGGGCTCAATTTTTGAATGAACTTGATATTCAAACTCTCTTATTACTACTTGCTTAGCTATGAGAAAAGTATGTACTCTTGCAGTCTTATGCGCAAGAGGCAGCACAAACTAAAAAAGAAGAAAATGGGTGACCGAACCCACTGTTGTGATGCTTTTTTTTTTTTGACAAGATGATGCTGCTATGTTTAGGTTTTACTGAATATGAGTTTTGTTTACTCTCGACTATTGAAAACAAGTAAAGAGCATTGACACAAGCACTCTATGGCAAAAGTTTGTGTCTGGTGGATGATGTTTTGAGTGATTGTTACTGTTTTTTTTTTGGTTCAGTACATTGTGAGAGGAGGAAGGGATTTATTCAAGCATCTTCCTGATGCTTTCAAGGGGATCAAGCAGATTGGTGTGATTAGATGGGGATAACAGGTACTTTTTTGTTTGGGTCCCTTTTCTTTTTTTTTGTGCTTTCCCCAATTGCTTAAACTCCAGTTTTAGCTGATTGTTAAAGTTAATACATGTTATCAATGTGCTTCGTTTTTGGTGCTTACGCTATGTAGATGGAATTGCTTATGAACAAAAAAAAAGTTTTATGCTTGGAATGAAAAAGATGAAAGGCATGCTCTTTTCTTTTCTGCATGTCTTGTGCTAAATTTGATATCTATGTGCAAGTCCCTGCTCAAGCTTAGAATTTAAGAGATTCACTTGTGGTGGCAAAGTATGACATTGTTGTTAAGGTAGTCTCTACTGATTCATACTTTTATTTATTAGCTTCATCTTTGCTTTCTGATGTTACTTTAAGGCCATGTCCTAACTTGGTTTCTTTTGTTTCTTTTTCCTATGAAAATGTAGACTAGGGCTTTTACAGTCCATGGACTCGATTTCCCAAAGAACATCAGAGTTGTAGCTGTTTTCCCTAAGGCTCAAATGGATGAGGATATGTGATGTGTTCACAATTCAAAGTAGCATACATGAAATTAATTACGAGCGTTGTTTGTAAAAAAATAACTCATGAGTTTCAATGTCAAATAAAGGTGCACTCATTTATTAGTGTTATTAATGATATTAGAAAAGTAAAATTATGATAAAATGTAACATTTTTCAACAACAAAAAGTAATGATTTATATAACACAGAATAATAAATAAACAAAAAGAAAAAAAAATTAGACAACTTTTAATTTCTATTTGCAAACAAAAACTAAAATCTATAATCAACATTTTTAACTATATATATTTAACTTTTAACTTTTATGTATACATTATTAACTCAATACTCCCTTGCATATTTTCATTTTGTTAAATACCCCATTTATTTAAGATGTGTATAACTCAGAATTATAGCTTAAATATGATAAATGTTATGATAATGTAACAAAATGACAGAAAAATATGGTCATTTGTCCTATCTTTAATAGTTCATTAATTGTACGGAGACTTTTTAGGTTTCCATGTTTACAAATTTATATTTACGTTTATCAATGAACAAGTTAAAATTATTCTTTTCCTCTAAAGAATAAATAAATTAAAAATTGTTTCAAGGAAAAGAAAAAGAATACGTATGAACATATACAAATACTTCATTATATGAAGTTTATTTAAAATTCAGTAATGACTATTTAATTATATGAAGTTAATAAGCAAAAGATAATATAAACTATTTGTCGCCCAAAAACAATTAAATTAGTCTGATTCCCAACAAATATTTTAAATTACTTGAAAATATAGTATTTTTTTTCAGTTCTTCTGCTTCACTTAAATTCTATCATTTAATACTCTTCCTAAATTATTCAAAATTTAAATAAATCAACTATTATAGGTAAAAGATTAACTTATCATTAACTATATGATTTTATAGAGATAAAATTGTCCTTAAAACCATAAAAAAAAACAAATATTATAATTATACTTTTATGAAAATTTGCTAGCAAACAAATTTATAATCAATAAACCTGGGCGTAGCCCGGAATATTCCTTAGTAGATACATCTGAGAATGTTTAGTATATATATTTTAGTGGGAAATATCTCGCAGATTTTGATTGAATTAGTTTTTTTATGAACAATTTTTGACGTATTAATTTTCCACTATTTAACGAATTAATTAAAAATATGATAAATATATCATTGCACCATCACAAAATGATTAACCCTTCAATTTATTCTCAATTCTGTTTTGACTAGGTAAGGTTTTTTCTTGCTTAGATTGACTTGGAAAAGTTAGATATTTGATAGACATCAATGATATTATTAGACTAAAGTAAAGACTAACTATTTGAAACAAAAACGGAATAAAATAATACGGATTGTGGAAGAAAATTTTCGTAACAGTTTCTTAAATTTGTTTTTTATAATTTATTGTCCTAATAAGATGCATTTTATCAAATTTAAATTCAAATAGTAACAATGCAATGTTACTAAACAAACAATTATGCTATTTTTTTTTTTGGGGCCTACGTGTCATATCTTATACTCGTAGATTTGGAATGATATAAATCACAAATCAAACAAAAACAGATAATGGCGAAAACTTGATACATTTGATTCCATAATAGAATTGGAAATAATGTTGGCTGTGACAGGTCAGAGATATTGTAGACTTGAATACTATAACAAGAGGATTAAAAAAAGCCAATTTGGTAACGGAGACTTGCCAACAGAAAGCATATAATCGTTTAATAGATAAGGACAAAAGCTATTTCTTTACATTAACACATGTACACACTCATTATCGCATCATATCTATTCTTATTTCCCCACATTACAATTTATGATCTCTGAAACAGAATACCAAAATTAAAGTTTTTGTTTTGTGGGAAAAAAGAAGATAAGGTTTTTATTTTCATTTCCCTTGGCTTTCACGAAGTCTGTCTCTTTCTCTGGCCGCAAAATATCAAAGAGTGCGAAAAGTCGCTTTTTTTTCTTCCATCTTTTAATTTTTTTTCTTTCTGAAATTTATAAAGGAAACACCGAGGAGAAGAGCAGACGTCTCTGTGTCAATTTCTGTTGTTGTTCTCTCCATCGGATTATCTGTTTCAAAGAGCGAAACTTTGGATTCTCTTCCTGTTCGTCCTTTTGTAACTGTCTCTTCATCGAGAGAAGGGATTAGGGATTTAGGAAAGGAGATGTATTATCAGATGACCAAGTCTTCTTACATGGACTCTTTGAAAATTCTTGAGGCTGACATAGAGCACGCCAATGGACTGTGAGTCTTTTTTGTTTCTTTCTTTGCTTTACTCATCGGATTCTATCTGGGTTTCATTTCTGATTTTCTGGGTTATTAATTAACATGATCGTCGTGATAGTTTTGATTGAGGGATTAAGGAATTGAATTAGCCCAAAACCAACTTAGGGGGTTTTGCCTCTTCAGTTTTCTGCAGCAATTTGATGCATAGTCATACATAAATGTTACTAAAGTTTCAATCTTTTTGGTATATTTTGTGTGTTGTCTCGTTGCAAATGATGTTTGATGAAATGGGTCATGTGATTAGTAAACTGATTGTTTAGTGTTAAAAATTTGATGCATAAGTCATTACAGAAATGGTGCAAAAGTTTCAATCTTTTGGTATCTGTGTGGTGTGGTCTCGATGCAAATGTTGTTTTAAAGAAATGGGTTATGTGATTAGTAAACTGATTATTTACTCACAAAAATTTGATGCATAAGTCATTGCAAAAATTTCAATCTTTTGGTATCTGTGGTGTGTGGTCTCGATGCAAATGTTGTTTGAAGAAATGGGTTATGTGATTAGTAAACTGATTATATTTAGTCACAAAAATTTGATTTTCAGGGCTGCTGAGATTCCCATGGGGAAGAGCGGTGTGCGTCTTCAGATGAAACTGGTGTGCAGTAACTTGGCTCCTTTCTTCATATTCCTGCTCCAATGGATGGATCTCTCATGTCTTCTTCCAAGATACTTTGATTTCTTCCACATCCTCATTTACAAGGTTGTTACCATATATACACTCATATGTCACTCTCTGTGTGTGAATTGGTAGATTCCCTGATTGTGTTGCTCTCCTCTCCTCTCCTGGCTTGTTTGTTTTATAGGTGTCTTCTTTGTCTTGTACAGGTACGTGCTGATGGACGGTGGAATCTATCCAGGTACGGAAGGAAAGCTACAATCAGAGAGTTTTACGGTAAGTTGTCTCTGCCTTTCTCTTAATCAAAAGCTACAATCAGAGTGTTTCTTAATCTTATCGGTTTGTGGCTTGGCTAAGCGCAGGTGTTATCTTACCGTCACTTGAGAGACTTCATATCAACTTCGCTGACTTTCCCGGCGGCTGCGACAGTTTATGGTATCCGAAACCAAAAGCCATCACCAAGAACAAGAAGAAGACTTACGACATTGAAGGCAACAGAGTCACGAGCAGCGTAGACTTGGAGAGAGAAGACGAGTGTGGGATTTGCTTAGAGCCTTGCACCAAAATGGTGCTGCCTAACTGTTGCCATGCAATGTGCATCAAGTGTTACCGTAACTGGAACACAAAGTCCGAGTCTTGCCCGTTCTGTCGAGGAAGCATCAAGAGAGTGAACTCGGAGGATCTTTGGGTGCTGACTTGCGATGGAGATGTTGTGGATACAGAGACGGTGACCAAAGAAGATCTTCTCCGGTTCTATTTGCACATCAATAGCCTCCCAAAGGATTATCCTGAAGCCGTCTTCTTAGTCTACAACGAGTACTTGATTTGATTATTGATATTGTTCGAAACACACATCACGGGTTGTACAGAAGGAGAAGAAAGATCCCAGACCTTTAACAAAGTGTACATAAAGAATCTGGTGGTCTGGTCCATCATATTGCTCCTTCGTTTTAGATAATGATAATAATTAAGAAGATTTGTCATAATGTGTACCCTTGTTATGAATGATAATGAAAAAGATGATTCCGGTTACTATCTTGTCTCTTCATGGCTGATTTATTGTACTAATCTTTCTTATAATATGAAGCTAAAAGTGCAGTAGAATAAATTCTAAAGATGAAAAAGCTAAAATAAAGCAATGTCATTAACTTAATTAATCATAGTTTATTCATAAAGATATAAAAGCAATCGTGCTTATCGCTGTATATGAAAAGACTTAACTGATAAATCGTGAAGTCTCCGGCAGAAGCAGAGAGCAGCTTTTTTGTTTTAACAGTCGGTGGTGAAAGAAACAAGCTTCAACTATGGTGGTGACGCATCATTTCGCTCTGCTTCTTCTTGTCGTCGTCGTGATCGGGATCTTCTCCTCCTCTTCTCAGGTAAGTTCCGTTTCCTCTCTTCTCCAAAACCCTAAGTTTATATATCATTTGGGTATCTAAATCGGAAGACGATCCGTTTCTTATTTCTCCGGTGGCGTCTCTGGCAGGTTAACGCAACAAGTGACATCAATGTCAGGATCGAATCATTCTCTTCGACGTTCGTTACGGAACTTGCAACGCTGCAAACGCAAATTGGGTACAGTAACACTCTTCTTCTCCGTTGGATGCTTTTTCTGCTCTTTTTGTTGCTGATTCGTTCCTAAATTTGGATTCTGCTGATAAAATTTGGAAACTTGAGGAAGAATCCAGCATTTGACCATTTATATAGACTGTTATGATCAAGTTGAGTCACTGAGCTCAAGATGATTTGGTTTGAATCCTAATCAAGTGTCATCTCTAAATATTTAGTGCTAAAGTTGTCTCCTTTCTTTGATTTGGGTGTTAAAGTTGTCTCCTTTCTTTGATTTGGGTGCTAAAGTTGTCTCCTTTTTTTTTTTATTTGGGTGTAGCTACAAGTTTACAAACATCAACCTTCTTCGCCGTGCAATGACTCATGCTTCCTTCTCTCAAGAGAACAACAAAGCGCTGAGCATCTTTGGAACCCATATCATTGAAACCTCCGTCTCTCTCCAGTTACTTGCTAAAGATGTTGATGTCTCCTCCAAAGCTCTCACCCGTTTGATAGCTGAGGTTTCGAATGTGAATTCCTCATGTGCTCTTGACGGAAACCGGTTGGGTTTGGAGAGGATCATCAGGGTTTCTCCCAAGACAGAGGCATCAAACTCGGCCATCGTTTGTGTTGCCTTTAGGGCAATCTTTGGAGCTATTGCTACTGATACTGGAATGGTTGATGGCGCCGTTAAGGTTTTCGTAAAGGTACATGGAGATCGCTTTGGAAGACTTGTGTCTATGTTGTAGATTAGAGCTTTAAGTATGTGCGAAGTTCTAAGATAATCTTGTTTTAAGGGTTAGATTAATATGGTAATCTTTTGTCTTCTCCTTTGCTGTGTGATCACCAAAACAAAATATTGGTTGATGTTTAACAATTGAAAAGGCCCTACTGCAATGAAATGTTTCAATCATAGATTAATTAAACAAAAACAAGAAAAACAAATTTAGGTGTTAAGAGTTTAAGAAATTTTTGCCCCGTTTAGAAAATAATTTGGAGTTTTCTCGTTAGAAATTGTGCAAGTGTTTTAAAGTGTGTGATAGGTGTGCAGGCTTGTGGATCAACAGTTGTAAAAGATCTTATGAAATCAAAATGTGTAAATCATACAACATTGACACTTTGTAACTCGAAAGTGTCACATGTGCTGCATTAAGCAAGTCATAGGATATTGGGAATCCTCCCATCATCAATTTCATTATTATACTTTATATGTATAAACATTATTATTTGATACTGTATAAAGTGATACTAATATAGGCTAATTTACTACTCCTTTTCTGAAAGTTTTATGATAATTTATCTTGTATATATAAATATTTGTTAAGATAAAATATAGGATTATATGTATTTTTGTAATAAAATTAAGAACTTGTGAACATATGCTAATTTTGTCTCATGTACATTGACTACTTTTGTGATTCTTCTTCTTCAATTGCATACAGTAGTAGTATATAAAAGTCACGTGCAGTGAAGCAAACGATTCTGATTGGATGAAACACATCATCTTTTCATCGACTTCAATGACACGACATAATTATACAAACACATAAACATCCCCAAAACACAAAAACAAAAACAAAAACGCACCGCGTCGGTCGTGCTTGCTGCAACGCTTCTCTTACCTTCTTCTTCTTCCCTCGCTCATTTATTATTTTTATTTATTACTCCGACTCACGACGGATCTCCGACTCAAAGCCGTTTCACAGAGTTTCTTCCTCCAGTTTTTTTGTTCTCTCGCCCTTCCGTGTTTTGATTACAAACCTATTGCTGATTTTCCCCTTATCATCCTTCTCGGGTTTCCGAATTCGTGGTTAGATCTGTTTGGAAAGTGGGATAAAGGATCGAAATGCACGAGAATGATGATCCTCCGCAGGATTCGGTTGATTCCGTAGCTGCTGATGGATTGGAGAATGAGGATGATGAGTCTAATGGGCAAGAGCTTGATCCTGACCAGGTGAGATTTCTAATTCACCATGCGTTGCGTTCTTCTCCGAATCGTTTATATATATAAAAAAAAAAGTCTCTAGTGGTTTGTTCCTATGCTGAAATTTGGGTAAGTAAATTGCAGGGAACAGCTTTCGTTGATAGTAAGGAAGATATGTTCGTTGATGCTCCCGAGGAGTTGAATTTCGATACACCCAACAAGGAAGCTCTGACGACAGATGACGATGAGAACGGAGAGCTTGTAGGTCAATTCAATGTACGAAAATACTCACTAACCTGAGTTGAATTACTGAATGATTTTTTGTTTTGTTTTCATTGTACAAACAGGACGAGAAGGAGGTTAGGGAGAAGGAACTTGCAGGGCTAAAGGAGCAGTTTAAGCTGCTGACTGGTGAGAATGATTTGAAAGATGAAGACGAGAACACTGTTGAAATCGTCAACCGGTTCTCAAAGTTTCTAGAAACCGCAGAGGAAGAGAAAATTCAGCATGAGGATGCACTCAGGGAGCTTCGTGGGATTATCAGTGGGAAGGACGAAGAGATTGCACATCTCACCACAAAGGTTTCAGAGCTCTCTTCGTCGTCACATTCGGCACAGGACGAGGGGGAACTCGAGGCAGCAACAGATAGGATTTTGGTTTCTCTTAGTAGTGTGTTTGGGCAGGAGGAGCTGCAGTATGGTGGTGCTTCTGTCCCTGAAAAGCTTGCTCACCTTGAGAGCAGAGTTTCGTTTTTAGGTGCAAAGTATAGCGAGTTTTACTATGGTGCTGATCAGTTAAGGCAGTGTTTGTCTAGTGATGCGGTGGATGTTAGTTTCCAAGAGGATTTTGGTTCAGCTCTCGGTGCTGCTTGTACTGCGTTGCTTGAGCTCAAGCAGAAGGAAGCAGCCGTTTTTGAAAGGCTTAGCCATCTAGAAGAGGAGAATAGGAAACTGGTTGAACAAGTAGACAAGGATAGAGAAGTGATTGAGTCAGTGAGAGCAGAGTTTGGGAAAACGAAAGCAGAGCTTGAGCAAGAGAGGACGAGGTGTAGTAACACGAAAGAAAAGCTCAGCATGGCTGTAACAAAGGGGAAGGCTTTAGTTCAGAACCGGGATGCTCTGAAGCATCAAATAGCTGAGAAAGCAACGGAGCTTGAGAATAGGTTGAATGAATTGCAAGAGACGAAGATTGCCCTTGAGGCTTCTGAA
Source organism: Microthlaspi erraticum (assembly GCA_902728155.2). NCBI lineage: Eukaryota > Viridiplantae > Streptophyta > Magnoliopsida > Brassicales > Brassicaceae > Microthlaspi > Microthlaspi erraticum. The sequence goes on from CACVBM020000799.1 coordinate 69,299, forward strand.
TCAGCCAAGGGGCAGCTGGAACAGTCGTTAGCTGAAAAGACAGATGAGCTTGAGAAATGCTATACCGAATTGAATGACAAGTCTGTATCCTTGGAAGCATATGAGGTAACGAAGAAGGAGTTGGAACAGTCTCTGGCTGAAAAATCAACGGAGCTTGAAGAGTGTTTGATGAAACTACAAGTGATGTCAACAGCATTGGATGAATCTGAAGTCATGAAAGGTGAGTTGGTAAAATCTGATGCTACGGTTGCATCATACCAGGAAATGGTCTCGGAAAGGAGCTCTATCATTGAAAATATTGAAACCATCCTGTCACACAAGACACCTGAAGAAGGTCAGTCTTTCGATATCATTCAAAAGGTTAGGTCTCTTGCTGAAGAGAGGGAAGAGCTCAAAAATGTTTCCCAGGAATACAACAGGCTAAAAGATTTGACCTTTTCCATTGACGTACCAGAGGAAATTTCCGAATCCAGCTTAGAAACTCGTTTAACTTGGCTTAGGGAATCTTTTTTCCAAGCAAAGGATGAAGTTAGTGCTCTGCAAAACCAGATCGAAAGCTTAAGCATGTCTCTTTCAGCAGAAGTGGAGGAGAAAAATAATACTAAAAAGGAACTTGATGATTTAAGTCTCAGTTTGAAAAAAATGGAGGAAACTGTAGAGCGAGCTTCTTTGGAGAGAGAAGAACTTGTGAAGAGACTTTTGGAAACATCTGGCTTGATGTCAGAAGGAGTCGAACATGATTCTCCTCCATCTATCAGTTTGCTTGTTGATAGATCTTTCGACAAGATAGAAAAGCAAATCAGGAACTCTAGTGACGGTTCTTATGGCAACGAAGAATTAATTGAAAGATTTCAAAGTCTTCTTTATGCGAGAGATCAAGAGTTGTCACTTTGTAAGGAAATGCTAGGAGAGGAAATGGTGGTTAATTTGCAGGTATCCAATCTCTCAAATGAGCTAAAAACCGCATGTCAAGATCTTGCTTCCGTGAAAGCAGAAAAAATTGCTTTGGAGACAGATCTCGAGCGATCAGAGGAGAAATCTGCTTTGCTCAGAGACAAACTTTCTATGGCTATCAAGAAAGGCAAGGGACTAGTCCAAGATAGGGAAAAGTTAAAAACGCAGCTGGATGACAAAAACTCTGAAATCGAAAAGCTGATGCTTGAGTTGCAGCAGTTAGGTGGTACGGTTGATAGCTACAAGAATCAGATTGATATGTTATCTGGAGACTTAGAGCGCACAAAAGAGCTAGAGACTGAGGTGGCTGCCATTAAAGACGAAAGAGATCAGCTCAATCAATCCTTATCACTGAAGGACACCTTGTTGCAAAAAGTGATGAAATCAGTTGAAACTATGAGTATCCCTGTTGATTTAGCAACTGAGGATTCTTCAGAAAAGATTGACCGACTTGTTGGTTACTTCAATGAAGTGCAGCAGGCTAGAGTAGAAGAACAAGAAGAACTGGAAAAGGTAAAGGAAGAAGCCAGTACATTAGCCAGTAAATTAGCAGAAACCCACACAGCCTTGAAGTTGGTTGAGGATGCCTTGTCTACTGCAAAGGGTAACATCGATCAACTTGCTGAAGAGAATAGGCAAGTCCAAGCTTCCAAGGAAAATGTTGAACTTGAGCTGCAAAAAGCAGTTGGTGAGGCCTCCTCTCTAGCTAGCGAACTGGATGAAGCTTTTGCAACCAAGAATACTCTTGAAGCTGCACTCATGCAGGCTGAAAGAAATATATCTGATATCATTAGTGAAAAGGAAGAGGCTCAAAGCAAAACTGCTACTGCAGAGATGGAGCTAGGGATGGTGCAAGAAGAAGTTTCAAATCAGAATAACAAATTAACAGAAGCACAAAGCACAATCGAATCACTTGAAAACACACTTGCGCAGACGGAAAGCAACATGGTTTCGCTCTCCAAACAAATTGAAGATGACAAAGTTGTGACTGAGAATTTGAAGAGTGAGTTAGAGAAGCTTAAAAATGAGGCAGAGTTTGAGCGTAGCAAGATGGCTGAGGCTTCATTGACAATAGGATCCCTTGAGGAGGCATTACTGAAGGCAGAGAATAGTCTTTCTGCCTTACAAGGAGATATGGTGAAAGCTGAAGTTGAGATATCAACTCTCAATAGTAAGCTTAATGTATGCATGGAAGAGTTATCTGGATCAAGTGGAAACTCAGAGAGCAAATCTTTGGAGATTATTGCTCATCTTGATAATCTTCAGATGCTACTGAAGGATGGAGGGCTGATTTCCAGGGTGAATGAATTCCTTGAGGGGAAATTCAGGAGCCTTAAAGACATGGAAGCCATTGCTAGAGATATCATAAGAAATTCTGGTGAGAAGGGAGGGGAAATGGACAACGCTGAGGTAAACAGTATTCTGGAACCTGACCAGATCAATCTTTCTTCTGGTTGTTGACTTTTTTTCATATCAGTTTACGTTTCCCTTCATGATTACTGTTTGCATATTTGTTGGTTTAAACATTCACACATCAAGTTAAGTTAGAATCTGTTCTGTGTAGAAGTTGATTAACCGGAGTTAATAATCTTTGATGAAATATTATTGTATGAAACATTTTTTCAATACTACTTAGATTAATCGAGCTTGTGCTAAAATTTTATAAGGCTGTTCTCTTGATAACGCTGTTTATGTTTGCAGGATGATTCCTCTGTGGCAAAATCCTTGTTGAATGGTCTTGATGATTCAGTGAATACAGAGATGGAAAGTAGTCAAGGAAATGCAGCTGATGAAGACGAAATTTCTTCATCTCTGAGGAAGATTGCAGAAGGGGTCAAGCTGAGAAACAAAATACTAGAGAAAAACTTGGAGGGTTTCTCAACTTCAATTGATACACTCATTGCGGCACTGATGGAAAACCTAACAGCAGCCAGGGAGGATGTAATAAATGTCAAGGGTTATAATGAGTCCCTGAAAGATAAGGTAAAGAGTGCGGAAGATATTGTTCGGGAACAGGAAAACACCATCTCTGCACTACAAAAAGATTTGTCATCTTTAATGTCTGTATGTGGCGAGGCTGCCAGAGAGCTGCAGTTGGAAGTGAAAAATGACCTCCTAGAGTTGGTTCAGTTCCAAGAAACTGAGAACGGTGGTGAAACTGAATCAACTGAACAACCACAAGAGCTTCATGTAAGTGAATGCGCCCAGAAAGTAAAAGAATTATCTTCTGCTACAGAGAAGGCATGTGCTACTCTAAAGCTCTTTGAGACAACAAGTAATGCAGCTGCTGTTATAATCCGAGATATGGAGAACAGGCTAAAAGAAGCATCTGCCGCTCTAGAAACGGTTGTATTAGAAAGAGATCAAAACCAGGCTAAGGTTTCAAGTTCCGAGGCCAGGGTGGAATCTACGGAAGCGTTTTGCCAAGAACTGAAACTTCAGCTGGAAAATCTCAAAGCCGAAGAAGAGAAATGGCATGAAAGAGAGGTGGAACTTTCTACATTATGTGATAAACTGTTGGTGCAAGAGCAAGGTAATTTTTCCCTTTTAATTCGTCTCTCAGTTCTTAAAATCTTCTTAACATGTTTACCACTTTACTAAAATGTCACATGCTGTTTCTTCGAATTGCAGAAGCAAAGGAAAACTTAATTCCAGCTTCTGATATGCGTGTCCTTTTTGACAAGATAAATGGTATTGAGGTGCCTTCAGTAGATCAGGTCAATGAATTGGATCCACAGAGTCCATATGAAGTAAAGAAGCTATTCGCGATTGTTGATAGTGTTACTGAGATGCAGCATCAGATAGACCTCTTATCATATGGACAAGAAGAGCTCAATTCCACCTTGGCAGAAAAGGATCTTGAAATTCAAGGTTTGAAGGAGGCGGCTGGAGCAGATAGTACAACCGAGCTAGAGTTAGTGAAGGCAAATAACGAATTGTCCAAGGTAATATCTGGCTTGGAGAAACTGCTGGGTATATTGGTGGGCAATGATCATGTTGTAGAGCAAGGCGTCTCCGAGTCATGGACGCTCTTACAAGCACTAGAGAGAAAAATAACTTCCCTTCTCCTAGAGTCAGAGAGTTCAAAATCAAGGGCCCAAGAACTTGCTCTGAAGTTAGTCGGCAGCGAAAAACTTGTGGATAAATTGTCGTTAAAAATAAAAGAATTTGAGGATAAACTTCAAAGCAAAGCCATTCAGCCTGATGTCGTTCTTGAGAGGAGCATCTTCGAAGCACCTTCGACCTCAGAGATATCCGAGATTGAGGACAAGGTAAAATTTTAGCTTATGCTATTTCAGCTTATTATTGACTCTTTGTCCTGGTAATTTTTAGCCCTATCTGCGGGTAAGTGATGACCTGAAAACTATTTTGATTATTTTTAAAAGAAATGAGTTAGCTTCGATCTTCAAATTTGGACTGAAAACGTTTTGTTCTCAGGGAAAAAAATCAATATCACCTGTGCCTACAGCAGCACAAGTGAGAACGGCGAGGAAAGGATCGACGGATCATCTTTCAATCAACATAGATTCAGAGTCCGAGCATCTGATGAACCACAACGAAACAGATGAAGATAAAGGTCAGGACTCAAGCGTCTACATATCTATTCTCAGTTATTGCTAATAGTATGACATGAGCTTCTCAGGTTACATATCTATTAATTCTATGGCAGGACATGTTTTCAAGTCTCTCAACATGTCTGGTCTGATTCCAACGCAAGGAAAGGTGATAGCAGATCGAGTGGACGGAATATGGTAAACACTCGCTAATATGATCTGAAAGGTTGTCCCAAATTGGTTTATCTTATAGAGCTTTGTGTATGATTTCTGCAATGCAGGGTCTCGGGTGGAAGAGTACTAATGAGCCGTCCTCAAGCAAGGCTTGGCGTTATGGTATATAGTCTCTTATTGCATCTGTGGCTTCTAGCTTCCATCTTGTAACAAGACAGGTGATTGATTTCTCTTAGGCGCCTCTCACATGAAACTACACAAGAAAAACACACACACAAATTGCCCTCTCTCTCCCTCTCTTTTCTATATTCTTCCCATTTTTTGTCGACCCGTAAGCAGAGAATGATAGGTGTTGCCTTGTATATATATCTTGAATAAGTTCTCAATTATGCGCGAGCTTTTCATATAGTTCTGAAGTTTTATAGTCCTAGAATGTTGTTTATTTAGGACTCAGTACGTTATTAAGGATTTACAGGTGGCTGTTTGTCTTGAACATTTGTTCCAGGACTTGAGAAAAGTTTTGCGTCTGCAACGACTTAAGTTTTGAATGACTGTAAAAAGCTCTCTAATACTATTTGATTATACAATAGGCTCTGATAGTGGTGTGTTACAAATTTAAAAGATTTACACCCGTGCCTTTATGTATATTATACTAATATAAATTTATGAACAAATATACTTTAATGTATCTAACAATGAGTAATTACATCTGTGTTCGTTGTTTGTTTTAGCAATGATGTAATCTTTAGAAACAACCGAGAAGCAAAAGCTGCTGATGGTGGATCACAAAGAGAGGAATGGGATAACTGAAGACATCATGTGTTTGTGTATAAATCTAAAGTGGTTTACGTTTAGCTCTGAGCAAAAACTAGAGATAGAGCAATAGATCTATTTTCATAAAGGGCAATAGATTTATTTTCATAAAGTCAATCAGTTTCTCTCTCAAGCTTAAGGAAATTATAAATCGATCAATTCCGCTTAAAGACTAAGATATTTTAAGAGACTTGCCAACTTGAAGTCCAAATCAATCATTCACATAGACAAGAATCCATAATGAGTGTCGCTAATTCGGATCGGTTAAGAGCTAAGATAGCTGAACAATTGTAGATATTTTCGATTTATGTTGATCACCAAAAAACTTGAGATCATGTATCTTAGCGTACCAACATACAAACAACATCATATAACAGATTGCAAAAAAAATAACAAATATAAAATTAGAATTTACAGAAACACCAAAACCAACAAATTTTCAAAGGTTGCGAAAACATCAAATATGGTTGAGATTACTTGTGATTGGATTTTCTTTGACATTCTCTTTCTCTATTTTCTTTTCCACACATCCAAATAGGTTTGATCTGATTCGACAAAGGTTTTGGTTTGACAAGTTGCTATAACATTACATCATTGCTAAAAAAACAACATATTTTATACATTTCACGAAAGAACCAACACCGTTGTTGGCGCCGATCACAGTGGTTGGAAAAGGCGACAGTGGTTACATTTTTGTAATTCGTCAGCTAAGGAGATTGCAGTTCCGAGTTCTAGTGATGACGCCTCCTGAGAAAAATCCACCGATCAGAATATGACGGACTACGAGGAGTGGTGTATGTTCAAGTCTCTCGTGGAAGGAGACCCAAAATGGATCAGAGGACTCAAGTTTGTGTAGTTATAGTTAAGTGGTCGTGATGTACTTGTCTTTGGATTTATATTTGTGGATTGACTATCATTCAACAGATTTTGCTCGTGTTTTTATCTTTTTGATGAGATGGATTGAGTTAAAAAAACAAAAAACAAAAAAACATAACACAATGATTACATGCCTATTAGTTTTATCCTTATATATGTTTACTTCCTTGAGGCATGATCATATGTTCAAAAATCGAAGTGGTGTTACCACACAAGTCTGCACTAGTTGTTGGGGATGATTTTTACCCCATCGACTCGACGGCCAGGGCGCGCAAATCACCAACGATGAGCCAACTGACCGCGACGAACTAAACCATCGCGACGCGGGAAAGTTCTACAAGTTGAATACAAGCGACGAGCCAAGTCAAAGCGCTTAAAACGACGACGCACCCCAAATGTGAAGCAATTCATGGGCGGACCAACATCGCCTTGGGCCGAACCAACATCAACGACTCGAGTTGAGGCCCACGACGCATTTGTGGTTTCGCCCTAAAATGCCAAGTTAACAGAGCCGCAAGGGATAACAACAAATCTAGGAAAATATCTCGCGAGATCCTCATAGAGAGTTGGTGAACAAACTTGTATAAATAGATGTTAAGGCTCATTGTTCGGCCATGACTTTTTCATTGCACAACACTTTACACTTTACATCAATAAACATCCATCTTTGGATCTCAATTTGTATTATACTTAGAATTTCTAGTTCCTCTCTTAAATACATCCTTTGAAACCATTGTGCGGATTCCGGTTCACACACTAGGCATGGGCCCTACATTACATTTGTATGTCTCGGAAAACGGGTCAATGCTATAATCCGAGCTAGGAAATCCTTAGGCTCCGAATGGAGAAAGCGGATCAATCATTGCGGATCAAGCAGACCAAGCGGATTGAGCGTAACAAAAACGGAACTAGCGGATTAGGCGTTTCAAGTGCGGATCAAGCGGATTTAACGGTTCAAAAGTATGTTTGAATGAGAAAAGCGGATATAAAACGGTACAAAACACTGTACATATTTATAATAATTATATGAAATATATATTTTTTAATTTTTTATTACTAAAACGTTCCAATTCTTTATATAAAAAAATAAAATTAATATAATTTTATTTAGTGCAAAATTTTATATTTAATATTTTCATTATTATGGCAACATTATATAGTTTTTTATGAGAATTATAATTGCATAAACTATTATGATTTTTAGATATAGATTTAATATTACATATTTAGTATAATATAACAATATTATTTGATATTTTATGTACTATATTTTTTTTTAAGTATAAAAATATTAAAAATGTAATAATATTGTGTGATTTGGATATTTGAAAATAGTATCACAATAATAAAGTTTATGAAAACATAAGAAACAAAACTAATTAATTAATTAATTAATTAAAAATGAAGAAACGCACAAAACAGTAGAAAACACCTACATTTTGGTGAGTTTCTATTATTCACAGCGGATATCAAATTCTCTACATGAAAATGAACCACTAGCAATTCTTTAGTTTTTTATTATTTAAAAAGGGGAACATAGTACAAATTTATTATGATGCATTTACAAATTTATTTAACATTTTATGTCTATTATACAAAGATTAATTTTTATTTTCGAAAGTTTGACTTTTTAATCATAATTTTGTGCAGTCGATTCACATTTCAGGAATTAAAGTGAGCAAGTGATAGTTGAGGAATAAAAATTCTCATTGCAAATAGTTGAGGAATAAAATGAGCTAATTCCCGAACATATATAATACACTTTATTTAAAATTGTTGAATGGAAAATCAACTTGCGATTCGTCCATATGAGTAGTAGAACCGCTCTTTATACACCTTCCATTTAAGACCTTAGAGGATCTCCATCAGTGAAGACAAAGGAATGAGTATCAGAAAATTATTTTATTAGTTTAATATAAATTTATAATTAAATTTTAAATATAAAAAAGTGTCATCCATACATATAGCAACACGTGTACGTGTAGTTTCTGATACGTATGCTATACCAGATACGTCTCAGCTTATTTTGACACACTTTCTCTCTTCCCTTTTCACATTTTTCATTTATTTTTGTTCCTAAGAGACTGGTGTCTCTACACCGATAGAGATGCTCTATCTCCCATGATCACCAAGATGTTTTTTGCTCTCTAAGCATACTCTCGTACATGCTTATCATCGCAAGCACGTCAGCTCGATCCATCTTTCTGATAAGTTCTTTATATATGCGGGGAAATTTACAACCATAGGATTACCGCTTGAAGTAGCACACCTTATATTCTCTTCTAAAATATCAAGGGGGAGAATATTTGTTGGACCAATAAGAGGTTCAAGGGCTCTATGGAATTGTTCACTTGACAGACCCCATTGGGTCCGTGATATTTTCTACAAAATAACGGTGATTAACACGCTTAAGAGAAGCTTCCATCCTGTGTTTAAGAGCCAAATAAGTAGACTCATCATAGACCCATCCGCATTCAGAATCTTATATCACATCGACTTCAATTTTTTTCAATCCAGATGAACCGGGCATTGTGTTTTTGTCGGAGTTTGAGTTAAAAATTGTAGATATTTGTTGACCGATTCGCTGACCTTGAATAAAATAGAAACCCTAGAAAAAAAATAGAAATAAATAACTTTTTTTAGGAAAAAACATTACAAATGAAAAAAGGAAAATTTGCAGCTTCCTAGTTTCTAACTAATGATGTAATGGAAAGAAAGACACTTATGTTAATCACAAGACTAACGCCAAATATTTGTAATTGAAGGCTGAAATATAGGACCGCAAGTTCCTGCTTACTTTGCTTGGTCTCAAAACCGGCTTTGTATCAATACATACAAGATGGGTGAGATGTCTGGTTTTATGGTATCAGATTACGGAAAACCTCCAAATTGATTCTGTTTTTGTCCTCAGAAACAATTACAACTCCTTTTGTCTTACCTGAGATTAGAGAACACCATTTTAACTTATGGAGAGCCAACAAGTAGAAACGGCAAAGAAGCCATATCAGCAAAAAAGCAATGATCATTAATCTAAGGTGTTCATTGGTTCACCCGCTGCGTTTGCGGGTAGTAGCGGTTATTGGCGTTTGACAACAATCACCACAAACGCTTTATACCGCTTCAAACCGCTCAAGATCCCTCAACATCCCTCAAAATCAAAAGCTCCTTCCCAGCAGCGTTTGCGGTTGCGGGTGGATAATTAAAAAAAAAAAAAAAACACAAACTTATATAAAATCCGAAAATAAATAATAATATTTATTAAAAAATAAGATTTGGATAATAAAATCACAATATAAATAAAAAATTAGTACTTTTAGTCAATATTCATTAAAATCATATATACTTATATATTTATAAGTTCTACAAATCAAAATTCTCTTGATAAATATTCTTTTCATACTAATACATATATATCTAATAAATAAAATTGTAATATAAATTTAATTTTCACATTAAATATATATTTTGAAAATAAAATCACATTTTTTATTTAAATTATAGAAATTAAAAGATAGACGTAAGTATTATACACATATTATTCTTTATAAAAAATTATTTTTAATTATGTTGAACCATAAATTTAAAATTTTCATTATAATATAGTTTTGATATTTTTATAATTATATAATGTGTTTATATTATTAATTTATTGTTTAACCGCTATTGCATCCGCAAGTGAACCAGTCATAAGTATCCCGCAAACGCATCCATTTTCAATTGTTATGCCAGTCGTACAAACCGCTTAATAACGCTACTAATCACAACCGCCCGCTTCCGCAAACTCCCGCACCCGCAACCGCAACCGCAGCGGTTAAACCAGTGAGGCCCTAAATCGGTGATGTGAGATTCTTTCAAAAATGCCATTTAGTAGAGAACGTAAGGAGTAATACTTTTATGTAATGTTAAGTTGATTGGTTACATTATATTCACTCTATTTTTTATTATTTGATATTTAAGGTTTTTTTTTTGTTTCATACTCCTTTTGTCTCAATATATAAGCAGTTCTAGAAAAAAAAATTGTTTCACAATATAACTAATTTCCAAATTTCAATGCAACTTTTACTTTATTGAAGGTTGTGTGACCAATTATATGTTGTAGCTTTTTATCATAATTAGTTAAGTTATATTTTAAGTATATATTAAGTGATATTTTATATTTTAAAAATTATTTTCTTGATTTTTGGGTTTTACCTAAAATAGGACATATGGAGTATTATATATGATGTTTATTAACTTTTTAAAGTTAATTTTTTGTTAGTTAATGATAAATGACTACAAATTTCAAGAAAAATTAACTAAAAATATTTGAATATTTAAATACTATCGGGTAATGTTGATTGAAAAATAGTTAGTTTAAAAAATCAATTCATTAATAACTTAACATTAAATGTTTCTTAATTGAGAAGAACAAGTGGGTCAATGGTAGTGCTAGTGCATCACCTCTGCATCCATTTCATATGAAGTTCGACTCCACCTTTCCTCATGTGGGATTTATTTTCTCGTTGGAAGGATTATGGGTATGTGGATTGGCCGGTTGGGGCCCACAAAAATTGACCAATTTTTTTTTTTTTTTTTTTTTTTTTTTTAATTTTAATTTAGGTGAAAAATCTATAATAGTTGGAACAAAGAGAGTAGATAAATTTAATTTGCACCATCTTATATATAACTCACCAAAGCCATTATACTTTTATGATCAAGGAAAGTATATAATATTATGTTTTGTAGTTTAGATATAGTATAAGAGAGAGAAAAATAAAAGAACTATGTTTAATGAAATTCAGAATTTTATGTTTAAAATGTTAATTATCTAACAAAATGATAGTTGTACCACTTAGTAATATTCTGCACCACTACAATTTGATGGTTTCACTTTAATTTGTATCACCATGTATGATCTAATGAAAGTTACGAAACCAAACACTTTTGCCTCTTTAATGCATTTAACTTTAGAGAGGAGAGACAGGGGGCTTCTAGACTCATACGGTCATACTCATACCTATTACCTACTTCCTCATTAATTATTTTCACTGTTCCCAAACTTCGACCTTTGGAATTGACGTATTTAAGCTTTGTCTCTAACCAAAAGAGAGAAATAAATTAACTTGTCTCTAACCAGAAAAGTTTTTTTTTCTTTTCTTTTGAAGTAATTCTTACCTATCTTTAATCAATTGAGGAGACATATACAAAGTCCATTTTTTTCTTTTCCATTTATGATGGCCCAAAAATAGAATCGAATTAAATGGTCGAAAACAAAACCTGAAAATGAAAAGAGATTTGATTAAACTTTGATAAGAGTGGTCAAATTAGCTAATATTAGCTGAGTACTATAATAACGTGTGATTAATGTCTAAAATCTGCCATAGAACCAAATCATTAAATTAACACATGAGGAGAGTTATCATTAATGCAAAGTCCTTTTGAATAAAGAAAAAGTCACAACCTCATCCTAATATATATATCGTAAATATAGTCATTTTGTGTATTTGAATTTTGAGGTACACACTAACATTCTTTTAGTATGATGACATTGACTTGGCCTTTTCTTGCCAGCTGACATTCTTTGTAAACTCAAATCGTTTTGGTGTGTAAAGTAAATTAAGATTGAGCAAAGAAATATAGTAATAAATCTCTCTCTCTCTCAACTCTAATATTCATTCCTACATAAAGAGTTTGTTAGCTCCACGGCCAAACTAATCAGCAATATATCAAATAAAGGAAGAAAGAAAGAAAGAGAAAGAACAACATGCAAAGAACATGCATCTCTGAGAGTCAGCCATGGCATCTCAATGTCGTGTGCTTCATTGGCTTCCTCTCTCTCCTAAGACTATTATTTCCTCTCCTGAAATGGCTCGTCACAAGATTTCTCCTCACAAACCCCAAGCGGCTGAAGCGTTACGGCTCGTGGGCTATGGTCACAGGAGCCACTGATGGGATCGGACGCGCCTTTGCTCACGAGCTGGCCAAACACGGCCTTAACCTCATCCTAGTCAGCAGAAACCCTTCGAAGCTCGCTTCTGTCTCCGATGATTTCCGACAAGAGTTTCCACACATCAAGATCAAGATCATTCCCTTTGACTTCTCCACTGGTAATGCTAAATGCACTTTCTGACTTTTGATCTAGTGCGGGCCGCACTTCACTTCTGGTCAATCCTGTAGAAAATAGTCTAAACATAGTTAGTGTGTGTGTATGTGCATATATAAACACTACATGGTTGCAATTTCGGAAAACTAGTCTTGTTTCATCATCATTCAGGGTAAAAATACAATTATTCAATTCAATATAAGAATTCCAAACATAATATTGATGAAAAAGGTAATCTATATATTATATTATGTGTACGTTAATTACTCACCAAAAAAAATATTATGTGTTTGCAAGAGAGTTAAAAAAAAACACGAATTTGGTATAATACATGCGGTTTAATGAATGCAGTTTATAAGACTTAAACCTTAAAATCAAATTTCTCTTAAAAAGTATTTTTGTTATTTATTTCGAATACTAGTAAAAATATTTTCTTAATGTATAAGTATAAGGATGGTATAGATCATGTTAGGTTCCATCTGTAGAAATTGGATAAATCAATGCGAGAAGTTTTATTAGAATCCAAAGTTAAAAAACAATAAATTCGTAAATCGTTGGTTTTTCTTTTGTTAATGTATAAATTAACAATTAATAATTCATGTGTAATTGAGAATTTTTCTTGTTACCGGTTGACCTATATATGTTTTAGTTTATCCATGTATATTTTTGGATAAATAATTATTTTTCGTGACCAAAAATGAAACATAACACGCTCGAATTTAATCAAAGTTAATCCCAAAATAAGAAACATGTATTTGTGAGTAGTTGATGAATTAAAAAAATAAAATGTGCAGAAGGAGGATATGAAGCAATCGAGGAGGGGATAAAAGATGTTGAAGTTGGGATTCTGATAAACAACGTTGGGATAACTTATCCAAGAGCCATGTTCTTCCACGAGGTTGACCAACTCACACTGACCAAAATCATTAGGGTTAATCTTGAAGCCACCACTTCGGTCACACGATCTCTCATCGGACCAATGCTCCATCGCCGCCGTGGAGCCATCGTCAATATTAGCTCAGGCGCTGCTGTTATTGTCCCTTCTCATCCTCTCTACGCCATCTACGGCGCCACCAAAGCGTAAGGACTCACCACTTTCACTTTTTCTTTTTTTATACATAAACACATTTGCATATTAGTTTTATGATCCGTTCTTCCTACTTTTTGGTAGCTAGTTGTTGATGCTATGGTAATAAATATGAAAATGCTTATCCGTTCTTGTGTGGACCTTGACGATATCCAAACTTGTCTAATTAATTCCATTCACGTAGATGTACCTCTCTCGATTAAGACACGTGCATTAACTTTCTTGATTTATTTGTTAGGTGGTTGCTTTCTAGTAGTTAATGAAGTTTAATCTCACGAGAAAACCTCACTAATCTTATTTGTAAAAATGACCAACGTTCCAACTTTGAAAGCAATATTTTTAAGTGATTTAAAAATCCTGATTTTTATTAAAAAAAGTCATTTTTGCTTTAGTAAAAATGAATTTATGATGTTAATTCTTTTCTAACGAACATGTGCATGCAGTTATGTTGATCAACTATCAAGATCTCTACATGTGGAATATAAGCACTTTGGTATCGACGTCCAGTGCCAGGTACATATAACATATTTTCTTCTTTTTCTTTAAAGACTACAAAAAAAATTCTTATTCCACATGTTATGCGTAAAAACAATCTTTTTATTTAACGTACTTGCATAAAAACTAATGTGGCAGGTTCCTTTATACGTGGCAACAAAGATGGTATCAGAAGTAGCAGCTATAGTTAAACCAAGCTTCTTCGTACCGTCACCGGAAGTCTACGCAAAAGCGGCGGTGGAGCAGATAGGAATTGGGTCACGATGCTCTCCGTTTTGGGCTCATTCCCTTCAATGGTTTCTTGCCGGACTTCTGCCTGAGAACCTCCTTGATCTTTGGCGTCTCTCTGTCGGCCTTCGTAGAAGAAGTTTATCTTAATTAGCTCATCATATATGTCAAGTTATTGCCCTATATACATATAATATTAAAATGAACTCAAAGAAATCTTTTATAAGTCATTACCAGAGTAAAAAGGTTGCGTTTCAAATTAATCATATCTTGCGACTCGCGTACTTGGAGCAGACTTTAGTTGCAACATTGCGATATAAGAGTTTTGTCATGAAAGCAGTCGCAAATTGCGGTGGTGCGTACTTGTGAATAAGAAACTATCATTGCAATGTTGCAACAGATTTGTTCCAAAAAATGGTTTCCTGAATGAAAATTAATATGGATAACTCTCATCAAAAATCAGTTTTCTGAATGAAAATGATATTTTTAAAAATTAGTAATTTATCCCAAAGTCAAACAAATTTGAAGAGAGAAAAAAATGTAAACGTACTTAAAGTAATTTCCAACTTGAGTTTGTAAACGCCTTGACCAAGGAATCCAAGATACCAATGAAGTTTAATTGTATGCCAAATGAAGTTCAAACATCAAATGAGAGAAAGTATAAATAATAGTTATAAGAAAAATTCAATTCATTCAAAACAATGAATCTTGTGTTATGTGTTTTTGTTCTTATTTTTGCTCTTTGTTTTGGATCGAATGAAGCTAAGTGCCATAAAAACACTTTGGTTTTTAAAAACAACCTTTCTCTAAGTCATGGAGTTCTTAAAGTCCATTGCAAATCAAGAGACGACGATCTTGGCGATCACTTTGTCAAATTTAACGATCCTGATTATAATTTCAGTTTTGGTGACGATATCATTTTCACGACGAAGTGGAATTGTAACTTAGCGAAGGGAGCTAATCTGGAATATCATAAAGAGTTTCTAGCATATGAAGGAGATCCAATTTATAGATGCAACTTAATATACGTTTGGGAGGCACGAGATGATGGTATCTACTTGTCAAAAAATGGTGGGCTTCAAAAACTCATGTACAGTTGGATTAAAAATTCATAGTCATTTCATCTTGTGAACTAGCTACCTCTTTTTGCCCTTTTGTTGTTAAAACTTAAAATATACACCAAGAGGATTAATAATAATTATTATAATTTGGTTTAATTTTCGTCTAATATGTTTCGGTTTCTAAATCATATATGTATACATTAGCAATATACATATTCTATTCACCAATGTTCTTTTATCAACTTTGTCGTCCTAAGATCAACCTCTAAATAAGTTCTTAGCTATTTTATACTTTTCTGCACGTCTATAGCCACGTACTTTAACATTCACTTAAATAAATACAATAGAAGTTGTCAAGCTACAATCGATCATCAAATCATAATAGATAAATACTATGGATAGTTAAGTAATTTACTTTGGTGTTTCCTGAATCTATTAGAGCATCTTCATTAATGATACCTTCATATGGGTATCATAACATTTGTTAATTGATAAATTGTTCTTTCCTTTTTGTCTAAGGGATTTGCATTAATTTGTAGGTTTCGATATTTCATCGATGATACGTGATACCCCTATCTTCTTTATTATATTATTAATTGAGAAGTATATTCTAATGTTTGGATACAAGAATAAGAGAAAAAATTATTTGGATAGAAGAATAAATGGAAAAAAATTGTTTGGATACAAAAATAATAACTTAAAACAAACCAATGGTTTAGAAAACTTCCGTTTCCCAACTCTTATAAAATCTGCAAAAAAAAAAAATTAACATAATCTATCGATAATACTAAATCAATAGAATATGATGAAATGATATTTGTAAAATTTCCAATAGTAAAATAGAAATACGTCTAATTTAAATCAATTTCTGTTTGGTTTTTCTTTTTCAAAAATTTCTGATCAGTTTGGGTTTAGTTTAGGGTTTTCTGAATTTTTTGGATTTCGGGTTTTCGGGTTTAGACATATTAAAAAAGTTGGGGTATTTTTTAAAAAGATTATTTGGGTTTTTAGTTCGGGTTCGGGTTTCGGGTGAAAAACTTTCGAGTTTTTTTTTTATTCGGTTCAGGGTTTTCGGGATTTTTTGGATTTAGGGTTTTCGGGTTTATACATATTAAAAAAGTTTGGGTTTTGAAAAATTTTGATGAAAGTTTTTGGGTCGGGCTCGGGTTTAGGATCTAGATTTTCTTTACAAAACCGCAACGTTACACCGCGGGTTTCCGCGGGTTCTCTATTAGTAAAGTATGTTAAGAAAAAAGTTGCTATGTTATAAAAAAAACAATAATTTATCAACTAATAGCATGATGCCACGTTGAGACATGGGGTGAGACGTCTCGTAACGAATAGACGTATCAATAAATTAAATAAAAAATGCCATATTAACCAGAAAACGTCGCTTATATTAAAGAGTCTTGAAATTAATAAGCGACGTTTGTTGTTGATAGGTGGCGAATTATCATTGGACCGAGTAAATTGGAGTCAAAATTTTTTTTCCCTTTTCCTCATTTTCCCCTTTTCGCCTCTCTCTTTCCTCTGCGTCGCTCTGAAGCTATAACGGCGATTCTTGTTCTCTTCAATCCATCTTCGAATTTCACCGATAAATTTCATGTTCTTCTCTCAGAAATCAAACCCGTCTCTCTCATCTGAGAACGCGTTTCTGCCTCGCGGCGCCGGCGGTTTGAGAACCGGCGTTTCCTGCAGCTGGAACCTCGAGAAGAGATGCAATCGGTTCGCCGTCAAGTGCGACGCCGCCGTGGCGGAGAAGGAGACCACCGAGGAAGGTTCCGGTGAGAAGTACGAGTACCAAGCTGAGGTTAGGATCTTTCTCTTTCCATTTCTCATAAAGTTTCGATTTTTAATTCTGGGGCATATGAAATGAGACATCATCTCTTCTCTCCCTCTATCTCTTATGACAATCACAAATCTCCCAACTTAATCTCTTTATCCCTCTCCTTGTACATTGACGAAAATACCCTTAATGAATTCTGAAAAATTAATTCAAAATTGGAAAAAGAAAAACAAGTTTGGCGTTTTGGTTGAATTGGCGTTTGGCATCGGGATTTCAGAACCCGCGTTTGCTTTCTCTCTCTCTCTCTCTTTCCTCCCGCCTTTACTCTCTCTCTCCTCTCGAGTCTCCCGCTCCTCTCTCCTCGGGCTCTCCTCCATCTTCCAAATCGAGCTCTCTGAAGCTTATCCCGGTCGTCCCAAGCTCCTTCTTTTCCCTGTCAATCATAATCTCGTTGCTTCGGTACCGTAGTCGGCGTAATTCGCAGCCGCAGGGAGAAAAAAACAACTCAGGTATGTTCAGTTGTTCATAGTTGGAATTCGTCATTTTCTCTTGAATAACTCGAATAAATCAGACAATTAGGTGTTTAGCAATGCTTTTTTGTTCGATTAGTACTCTGCATTAGCAAAGAACGTAATGCAGGGCTTGAATCGAAGCGAACCGTAAGTAGAAGAGTGAGCTAGTTTTGGGAATCTCCGCCGATAGTACAACTGAGTATAACTCGTATAACTAATTGTGATAGTATAACTAGGTAAACTAAGTATAACTACGATGAATTTGCAGCTTCAAAAATCATATCTTGTGTTTTACTCTTTTATATCACAGTTTTTGGATAATTAAAAGTTATATTTGGCAAATAATTGCATTGATTTATCAGAATTGGTTTAGCCCAAAATCGTGAAACTTGGTAGAACTGGTATAACTATGTGATGTAAAAATGCATAACTGTGTAAAACTAGTAATACTGATAAAGTTTTGACTTTGTTTTGGTAGGATATGATGGGTGACGACGTCAGCTTACATTTCAAATGCAAAGGTATCTTGTACAGTTTATTGGTGAAGACATCAACGAACGAGATAACACTATTGATGGTAAAAGCTTTGATATGCAAGAAGTTTGGGTGGGATGAAAAAATGGTGGAATTGAAATTGAGATACATTCCCCTGATTGTGAGATGCGACGAATACACGACCGTAGCTTCTGATGACGATCTCAGGTGCTATCTAAGTTCAGTTGATCCCCAAGGCTGTAGATGTATGTTGCATGTAGAGGTCACGGCTTCCTCAACACAGCCCACAGCGCAAGTATCTAGAGCAGAGAAGGAAAGTTCTGTTGGTGTGAACTATAATGATGATGAAATTGGAGGTAATGCCGTGGCTCTATATGTAGGCAACAACGTCGAAGCAGAACAAGAAGAGGAGGCAGAACAAGAAGAGGAAGCAGAACAAGAAGAGGAGGAGATGCAGAGCATGAAGAGGAGGAGAATGCAGAGCATGAAGAGGAAGCAGAAAAAGAAGCTCAGGAGATGGATGAGGATGATGTTACAGGCGAATATAGGCACAACGAATATGATGAACCACCTGTTGTACTAGCTAGTCAGTATACAGAGCCATGGGAAGATGGTTTGAATGTCAGATTACTTCAAGAGTTTCCAAATAAGAAGGCAGTGCAGAGAATGGTGGATAAAGCTGCATTTGAGAACTCTTTTGGTTTTGTGCTAGTGAAATCAGATAAGGAACGATATGTGGTGAAATGTCAAGATAAAAGGTGTGAGTGGAAATTACGAGCTGCAAAGGTACTAAATACACGGTTTTGTTTCTCAATTAGAACGCACCACAAGATGCATACATGCTCCCGGGCTAGTCAGAGTACAGTAAAGAAGAGGAAAGGCACTCCAGATTTAGTTGCATGTTTATTGCATGGAGATTATCCAGGATCAATGGAGACACCAAATCCTGGAACTATCCAGAAGCTTGTTCAGACCAGATTTGGTGTGAAGATATCCTACTCCACGGCGTTGAGAGGGAAAAATCGTCATGCTTATGATCTGCGTGGTGATCCAGGAGAGAGCTACAAGAAATTGTATTGTTATTTGCATATGCTAGAGAAGGTGAACGAAGGTACAAAGACAAGTGTGAAATTGGATGAAGCCGGAAAATTCATGTACCTATTCATTGCTTTGGGAGCTACCATTGAAGGGTTTCAATGTATGAGGAAGGTGATAACTGTGGATGCAACGCATCTGAAGAATGGGTATCGTGGTGTGCTAGTCTTTGCTTCAGCTCAAGATCCTAATAGGCACAACTATCCCCTAGCGTTTGGTGTACTTGATAGTGAGAACAATGATAGCTGGAATTGGTTTTTCGAGTTGCTGAAATCTGTTATACCAGACTCGTCCGAATTGGTGTTTATGACTGACAGAAATGAGAGCCTCATCAATGCCGTAGCTTATGTGTATCCAAGGGCTCATCATGGGTATTGTGTATGGCATTTGTCTCAAAATGTGAAGGATCATGCCTTTAATGTCAACAAAGGCGTGGTTTCATTTTATTTCAGGGAGATGAGCAGGCATTACACGGTGGCTGCGTTTGAGGCGGCTTACAGTTCATTTGAAGCGAGATTTCCTTCTGCAGCTGCGTATCTAGTAAAGACTACGAACAATAGGAAGGAAACTTGGGCAAGGGTTCATTTTCCGGGAGTAAGGTACAACCTAGACACAAGCAACTGTGTGGAGTCTTTAAACAGTACTTTTAGGCCTGCAAGGAGATACGCCTTGATACCCATGCTTGATGCGATTATTGCACAAATTTCTAAATGGTTTAATGAACATCGGAAGGAGGCCGCTGCTGGATCAGAAGCGCATAAGTTGGTACCTCTGGTGGAAAACCTAATGCACGATATGTGGAAGGAGGCTGAGAAATTACATGCGACGGAGTTAAACAGTTTCGAGCTTCTTTATGATGTAGTAGCTAAGAAATCCGACGGCACCGCTGACCCAGAGAGTAAGAATTACAGTGTGGACTTAATCAGGAAAAGTTGCAGTTGCAGGGTGTTTGATTTTGAGAAGATTCCTTGTGTCCACGCACTAGCCGCTTTCATGGAATTCAACACCAGCAATGTAGATAGTTCTCGATATCCTATGCAATTGATTGAGCTGGTCTCACATTATTACTTGATCGAGGTGTGGCAATTGGCGTATTGGAGGACGATTTTTCTCGTGCCTCATGAATCGGAATGGAAGGTCCCTGAAGACGTGAAGGCAAAGAAAATCATACCGTTGCAACCTATCCCGAAAAAGGGAAGAAAGAGAACGAAGAGACTTTTTGGTCCCGGAGAATACCGGCGTCCAAGGACAGCAAACAAAAGGCGGAAAAGACAAGGAATCGTGTGGGGGGCCTAGAGAAATCTTCTCAGCCAAGTCCAGATCCGGAAGTTGTGTAAAACTGGTTTTTGTTATGTAAAACTATGTACTTTGTATTACTTAGGGCCTGATTGGTTCTCCCGCTACCACCCGCAAACGCAGCGTTTGCGGTTCGTAGCGGTTTTCGGCGGTTTATAACAATCACGACAACCGCTTTGAATCGCTCTATACCACTCTGTACCGCTCTATATCGCTGAAAATCAAAAGCTCCTTTCCGCAAGCGTTTGCGGTTGCGGGCGGTTGCGGGTGGATAATTAAAAAAAAAAAAAACACAAACTTATATAAAATCCGAAAATAAATAATAATATTTATTAAAAAATAAGATTTGGATAATAAAATCACAATATACTAAAAAAAATTAGTACTTTTAGTCAATATTCATTAAAATCATATAATACTTATATATTTATAAGTTCTACAAATCAAAATTCTCTTCATAAATATTCTTTTCATACTAATACATATATATCTAATAAATAAAATTGTAAAATAAATTTAATTTTCACATTAAATATATATTTTGAAAATAAAATCACATTTTTATTTAAATTATAGAAATTAAAAAATAGACGTAAGTATTATACACATATTATTCTTTATAAAAAAATTATTTTTAATTATGTTGAACCATAAATTTAAAATTTTCATTATAATATAGTTTTGATATTTTTATAATTATATAATGTGTTTATATTATTAATTTATTGTTTAACCGCTATTGCATCCGCAAGTGAACCAGTCATAAGTATCCCGCAAACGCATCCATTTTCAATTGTTATGCCAGTCGTACAAACCGCTTAATAACGCTACTAATCACAACCGCCCGCTTCCGCAAACTCCCGCACCCGCAACCGCAACCGCAGCGGTTAAACCAGTCAGACCCTTAGCTTGTTTCATGTTTGGATAACTATGTAAAACTGGTTTTTTATTGTGTAAAACTATGTATTTTGTATTACTTAGCTTGTTTCAGGTTTGGATAACTATGTAAAACTGGTTTTTATTGTGTAAAACTATGTACTTTGTATTACTTAGCTTGTTTCAGGTTTGGATACCTATGTAAAACTGGTTTTTCATTGTGTAAAACTATGTACTTTGTATTACATAGCTTACTTTCAGGTGTAAGTCTATGTAAATGGTTAAAAACTTAACACTACTTAAGTCTAGTAAAACTGGTAAAACTAGTTAGAACTTATAAAATCCACAACTTGGTAAAACTTTGACGAAATTGGAATTATAAGAAAAGAGAACAGTTATAACCTCTGAAATCCACAACTTTTAAATATAATTTGTGTCTGTGGGAAAAAATATCACAATTAGAAGAAAATATTTTGTTTGCATGTATTGGACACTATGTCAACCATATACTTCTAAGGTCACTTTGCTAAGAACAAGCAATTCCGGATGAGAGATTCGCAGAAATCAATTGTGTAGACATATTAATGGATAAAGTAATAAACATCATATGTTAATCCGTTAAAATATTCTGTAAAACTAGAAAAATACATACAAGGTTAAGTAATACTGATTTAATATAAAAACCAGCCAAAGTACAACTATTTGCAGTGTTGGTACAACTAATACCTTGGTATAACTAAGTGCATTTTTCTGAAGGAAAAACGGCGCCAATTTTGTATGAAAGACGGCGCGACGGCGCCACGCACGTGTTTCGTGTGTGGTTCAGGAAAAGAAAACAAAATTTACGAAATAGTTTTACAAATATAAAAGGACCTTATTTTCTCTCTTCTCATTTTTTTCCATTTTCGTTCTCTCTCCTCTTGTCCTCTCTCCTCCCCTTCTTCCTTCGAACCCTAGATCTGAGCCCGAGTCTCCGAGACCAGATCTGCAAATTCTCAAGAATTTCTATTCTTCTTCCGATTTGCTCTTCCTTGTATATCCGACTTAAGTAAGTATAACTAATTTCAATTCCAGTCGTAGTAGTTGTAGCGAATCTGGGATCGATTGCATATGGGTTTTAGTAGTTCTTCTGGGCTCGATGAGGGTAAGGTAGATTAAATCTCAAAAAATTTGAGTTTTATTAATTTATTGTTTTATTAATTTATTGTTTAACCATGAGGGTAAGGTAGATTAAATATCAATGCCCCATTTAGAGTAACCAAAGTCGCATAAAAGGTACTTCATACTTTATCTCTCCGTTTTAGTTACTTGATGTTCTCACTTTATGATTATGAATGAGATAATAAATGCTTCTTAGACTAGGTTTATGGTTGAGGTTTGCTTTTCTTGAGTTACTGCAACTGGTAGATTAGGACACGGTTTAGGTAATAAATGAGGTGATGTGGTAGATAATTGTCAATGTGAGGTGGTAGATAATTGTCAAGTCTTTGTGTTCAATGCTTGTTCTTATTAATTATAGCTTCGATGCGGAATCTTTCAAATCTTTGTGTTTCCTCTTCTCTTTCTTAACTTTTGAAAAAAAACAATTCCTCTTCTTATTGCTTTTGTTTTCTCTGTTCTGCGTTAGTTGAGAATGGATTCCACGAATCCTTCTCAAAATTCCAATTTCATGGGCCTTTTGACTAGTCAACATGATCCTCTCCTTTCTGATAGTAACGCTTACTATCCCCAAGCCGTTGAACTTGGTTCATCACAAGTCCCTCTCTATTTTTCTGAATCTCCTCAAGATGTTTTGGTCAGTGACCCCATCACTGGACAGTGTAAACAGAGGAAGAGGTGGAGTCCAGAAGATGACAAACTGCTCACAAGCGCTTGGTTGAATACAAGCAAAGATCCTGTCACCGCGAATGAGCAGCGAATGGGCGGCACCTTCTGGGAACGCATTTCCAACTACATTGCTCTCCATTGTAAGGCTTCTTCTGGTTTGGGTCCGACAGAACCAACTCACTGCAAGCAACACTGGCATAAGCTCAACAGTGAAGTCAATAAGTTATGCGGATCATATGAGGCTGCAACAAGAGGGAAATCAAGTGGTCAGAGTGAAGATGATGTCCTTAATGTGGCTCACGAGCTGTTCTTCAGCGACTACAAGAGCAAGTTCAATCTAGACCACGCATGAAGGCTTCTGCGCTATGACCAGAAATGGTTAACGCTTTGCTCAACAAAAACTGATGGACCGAGTAAAAGAAAAAGGTGTGATGATTGTTCCCAACCAGAAGCTTCTCACATCGAAACCAATGCAGAAGAACAAGCCACACAACGCCCATGCGGAGTCAAGGCAGAAAAAAACAGTAGGAAAAAGAAAGCAGAAGAAGGCAAGGGTGTGGTGGACTTTGAAAAGCTTGAAAGCACTTTCGCTATGAGAGAGAGATCCTCGAAGATGGCTATGCTAGAGAGTCTCCTTGCAAAGAAAGAACCTCTTTCTGAGATTGACGAAACCATAAAGCAGAAGCTTTATTCAGAATTGTTTATGTGATTAAGTTTCATGTGATGAACTATGTTTTCATATTTGTTTGTTTGTTTCATGTTTAATGCGGCTACATGAGAGTTACAATTTCAGGTTAAACTTGTTTAAAGTCTTACGTAGACTTTGTCTATGTTTTAAATGTTATATTTAAGTGTGTTGTCTTTGTTTTAAGTCTTATGTAATGAGAGTATCCCTTTACTTGATTAATGAGATGAAGTTTGTTTAATAAGAGTGTTGTCTTTATGTTAAGTTTATGATTACTATCTACAGGTTTTAGTTTTACTAAACAAATTTTTGAATCATCTCATGTCTTTGTTTTAATAACTGTTGGTGTGTGTGTGTGTGAGACCATTTCGATCTCATTTATAATAACTGTTGATTCGTTCACAACAAAGTTTTGAATCATCTCATGTCTTTGTTTTAAGTCTTATGTCTGATTTTCTGTTTTAATCATCTCTGAATCATCTCAGCTTATAACGCATCCAAATGGTCATGGAGAGATACAACACAACTTGAAGGTGATGGAGAATCTCAACTTTGGTAGAAATATTTCTCATGAGTACAATCTTAAAGGCTCCCTACGCAGTTTACGACCACTACTGGTGATGGTGCAAAAGAAGTTATGCTAGGTCCTACATTTTTCAAAGACTCAAAACATAAGCTCCAAAGTGCGGTCACAAACGATATAAACTTCCTACATGTGAGTTTTTCAATGCTCACTATACCTCATTACTTTTAACTATCTAAATTTTTATGTTGCATTTATTCAATCCATAGATAAAGTAATCCTCAAAATAATTGTGGCAGAGTATAAATGTAATGGACTACTCGTTGCTCGTGGGAGTAGACTTGGAGAGGCGTGAACTTGTATGCGGGATCATTGACTACTTTAAGCAGTACACATGGGACATGACCTATCCATGCTGTATTCTTTGAGAACTCATCATATTTTTTCTTCTTTAGACTAAGTGATAATGTCTATGGAATCTAGTCGTAGGGTCTTATTTCTGACATGCCACTACTCGGACTAGAGCTTGGTCGTGATTTGATTATGCATTGGGATATGTATGAGGTTAAATTTGTTGTGTGATCAAGATGAATTGAGCAGACACTATTGGTGTGTGTGTGTGAGACCATTACGATCTCATTTATTATAACTGTTGATTCGTTTACAACAAATTTTTGAATCATCTCATGTCTTTGTTTTAAGTCTTATGTCTGATTTTCTGTTTTAATCATCTTTGAATCATCTCATTGATTTTCTGTTTTAATCACGTTTCTTTTTGTTTGAAACGTGACCAACTAACTCTGTTTGTTCACTCGCAGCTCTGTTTTTAAGGTCCAATGCTCATGGCGTTTTGAACAAGTAAGCTTATGTTGCCTTTTTGATCCTCTTTACATGTTGCAAACCTTTCTGTTTGAGATATTGCTAACCTTTTTGTCTCTTTTCAGGTTTTGTTTAGCCCATGACGTGTCTTTGATGTCGGCACAAGAGGATCCACAAGTTGTAAAGAGAAGTCATGGTGACCACATGTGTGTGTTTGGTCCAAAAGAGGAGTCACGGATGATGTCCACATGCAAGAGGAGTCACGCATGTTTGATTGATGACCACATGCTTGATTTCTTATTACAATTTGTTGTCCACAAGTTCCTCTCTCTCAATTCTATATATTGGCTTTGTTGTGTGTTCAATTGTTTACAAGAATCACACTTTGTTATGTCTTCACTCCTTCATCTTTTATAAAATCTTAAGTGAGCACAATTTTTAGTTTGCCATTTCTTTGATTTCTTGGTCAATTGAAGCTTTTATTGGTCAACGATTTTTTTTTATAATCAAACTTTACACAATTTTCAAAATTTTAAACATAAAATGGGGTCTTCATCATGTGATCCTTTTGCCGATGCAATAGATCAAAATTTCAACCAAATGATTGATCAATATTTCGATCAATCTTTTGCGGAATTGTTAAGTAGTTATGAAAATAAGAAAAAAAGGGGATTTTATTGAAAGAAATCGTGAGCAAGGCCAAGACCGTCTATGGAATGATTACTTTAGTGAGACTCCCACATACCCTCCTGCTTTAGTTCGACGATGTTTTCGAATGAATAAGCCGTTATTCGTGAGGATTGTTGCTGATCTCACCGCTAGATTTGAGTACTTTTCACAGACGGATGATGCAACAGGCAGACCTGGTTTCACCAACTTACAAAAGTGTGTTGCAACAGTTCGGCTTTTGGCATATGGCTATGCGGCTGACGCGATTGACGAATATCTCCGGATGGCTTCACCTACTGCTCATCAAGCTTTGCTGGAGTTCGTCGAAGGAATAATAGCTCTTTACGGCGAAAAGTACTTAAGAAAACCCGGCGCATAAGATCTTCAACGACTACTTCAGGTGGGAGAACAACGTGGATTTCCCGGGATGATAGGAAGCATCGACTGTATGCAGTGGGAGTGGAAGAATTGTCCTACCACTTGGAAAGGCCAATATTCACGGGAAAACCGACAATCGTCTTGGAGGTGGTAGCTTCGTATGATCTATGGATATGGCACGCGTTTTTTGGACCTCTAGGTACCTTAAACGATCTTAACGTTTTTGATCAGTCACCTGTTTTTGATGATATAATTAACGGGGTAGTCCGCAAGTACACTTCTCTGTCAACGGGCACGAGTATGGTTTGACTTATTATCTTACAGGTGGTATATACCCGAACTGGCCAACTTTTATCCAATCTATTAAACTTCCAAAGGGGCCGAAAGCGAAACGCTTTGCTAAACGTCAAGAAGGTGTCTGAAAAGATGTCGAGCGTGCTTTTGGAGTCTTGCAAGCTCGGTTTGCTATGGTTAAAAATCCTACTCTTTTTTGGGAAAAATGTAAAGTTGCAAAGATTATTAGAGCTTGTATCATTCTACACAACATGATAATAGAAGACGAACGAGACACTTACCGTAATCATGATTGCTTAGCGGAATTCCAACAAGGAGAGGGAAGTGCACGTGTGGATGGACGGGTTCGCAGAAGGCGTACAAATCTTCAGGAAATTTTGAATGCTCGAACTAGAGTTCGTGATAGGAAAGTGCAGCAACAACTAAAAAAAGATTTAGTTGAACATATATGGCAGAGGCATCTTAATGGTCAAGATGTCGATGATAACGACGACGCTGAAAGTGGGGATGAAGTTTACGATGAAGATGAAATTGCCGATGAAGATCACATTTAAATTTTTCTTTTATGTTTATGGTTTCAAAAATTATGTTTAAATTATTTGTATGTGAAATTATGATTTTATTTTCATCCAATAAAAAGTATGTAATGTTTTATATATAAATAAATTACATTCTAAAAAAAAAAAAAATTAAGAACCCACTTAAGAGACTTTACCAATAATTGATACGAAAATGTAAGTTTCTTAAAAACGTCTCTTAACTAAAATATATTGTTATCTTATATATAACTAGGGAGTCGCTCTCTCCATCTAGAGTGTCCACATCAGTACAAAATATTAAACTGTATTTAGAATATTTATTAAATATATGACTATTCATATTTCTTTACATTTATTTATATTTAATAAAAATATACAAATACATTAATTATGTAATATAAAGTATGTGATAATTTGATTTTAAAAGTTATTAAAAAGTTGAATATAAATTAATTAAGATAATAGAAAGCTAATGAAAAATTAGAGTTAGAGTTTGTTTTTCAAAACAAATAGAAATGGAGTTTTATATGTAAATTTAATTGTAGTGAAAAAACAAGAATATGTTTACAAATTTGAACCTTCAGTCAAATGGTCAATTGCATATACATATTTATAAATTTTAACCTTCAATCAAATACATATACATGTTTACAGTCTAATAGATGTAAAAAAAGAAGTAAACAAAGATAATATTTATAACATGATAAAATTTTAGAGATAGAAAAATTGAAATACAGCGGGATGTTAATATTCTAATAAATTTAAAAAAAAAACAAATTATTCATATATTTTAGTGTTAGTGATTGAGTTAACTCAAAACAACAAAAACATAAAAGTTAACATAAAACCATTATAATTCAAATCAACGAGTATAAATAAAACTAAACAGAAAAACTATCGCAAACAACCCCGCGCTTGCGCGGGGCTTCAAACCTAGTTATAATTATAAGAGACATTGGTGAGTAACACCAATAAACATGCTCTTAACACATTACAACATTATTTTTAAAAGGTATTGACTCAGAGACTCACCTAAAAACTCTCTAACATACCCGTTGGAGTTGCTCTTAGAGCACTCCGTACCGTTAAAGTTTCTTTTTTTTTCCTTAAAAAGTGATTTTCCAAAAAAAAAAGTCGAAATCCAATGGAATTGTGACATCTGAAGAGATGTGTCAAAGAAACATCTCTTGAGCCGCTTCCGGGAGAGACGTTTCTGAAGCTTGAACTTGCCACATGTATATTTCTTTTAATTTGTTATTTATTTTTGGGCTAAAAGAACTCATTCAGCCTCACGTTCCAGGTACTCTTAGGACTATGACTAGTACATATCATATCATATTTTTGTTCTCTCTCTCATCCTTACAACTATTTCTTGATCTTCGTTTCAAACTATTAAAAAACTCAACTCACTACAAAATCGAATCATTAGATCGATACAAAGATGTCAATGAATCGTCGTCTATTTTTCATTCTTTTCGTTTTCGAATATAGCCTTACCATGATGAATAAAACAGCCTTATCCTTACCTTTGAGTGTGGATCACAAACCTTCTGCATAACGGAAAAAATCTCATAATCCACTGCAAAACCGATTCCATATCTTCGTCCGCGGTTTTGCCATGGATTATGAGTTCGTTTCCGTTATGCAGATTCCGATTTTTGGGACCCGAAATATTATGGTGTCACCTATGACAAGGAGTCAAGGACCTAACTTCAAACATCACCAAGTCTTTAACGTAGAAAATATGGAATCTACGTGGTACGTTGCTATCAGTCGGAGTTCATGTGAAAGCCTCGTGGATAATGCACAGGGCGTGATAAATGGAGTGGATGCTATCAAAAAGTTTATCAGGAAAATGAATGCTACTAACAAAAAAAAAATCGAAAAGCAGTATAAAAAATCAGTATGTGTATATGCGCATATGGATGGGATAATTCATTATCATCCTTGATAACAATAGATAGAGTAGCAACTAGCAAAACAAGAGACACAAGTTGAATATCCGAAGCAAGTCAAAATGTGATAAATGAAAAGCGTGCATCATGGACCACCACAAAGACACAAGTGGTTGATCAAACAGTAAC
Source organism: Microthlaspi erraticum (assembly GCA_902728155.2). Lineage (NCBI taxonomy): Eukaryota > Viridiplantae > Streptophyta > Magnoliopsida > Brassicales > Brassicaceae > Microthlaspi > Microthlaspi erraticum. Next base: position 98,501 of record CACVBM020000799.1, read on the forward strand.
AGCAACAACCTTCAACAAACGAGATGGGATTGGGATCGGAAGCAGTCCGTCACACCACTCAACTTTCCCGGAGATTTCTCCATCACTTTGGCGCCTTTCGAGTGCAACCACCGCACCCCAAACTTTTTTCGTAGGCCTGTAAAAATCGATCTTAGAAACCAAAGACCAGTTCACCTCCCAAAAGAGGGCCAATTTTCCACCATAATCAGCCAATCTGAAACTCGGACATGGATGATGGAAATTCTGTATCGCTCCTTTCAAACCAGTGACCTCTCTCCACCTACCTACCGCAGTGTCATACCACATGATCTCTCTTTCACTCGGATCACCCTTACGTTCCAAATCAGCAACTGTGTACAAAACGTTCCCTATGACATACTGAGAATTCAGATCCACAATAGTTCTACCAATCTCTCGGTCCACCTTGTTGTCCCAACGACGTTCCTCGGGATTGTAAGCAACCGCAGCCGCGTCAAAATTACAGACCGCGTAAATCTTTCCATCAATACTTTGAGAGAATAATCCTGCTGTATACTAGACAGGGGCAGGCAGAGGATGCCAAATCGCCTCTTCCGTGTCATAAACCTCGAACGAGTTCTCAAAGGTCTGGGCATCACTATCAAAGTTGACTCCAAACGTGTATATCTTTTTGTCAAGGACGCAAGCAGAAACACTGTCTTGCACCGCCTTCATGCCTGGAGCCTCACGCCACGTGTTAGACTTGCAATCCAATACAGTAAAACCTCTATAACGTTATTGTAATAACGTTGGGACCACAATATTTTATTACTTTAGCGAGATTATTAATTTATCGAGGAATTATTAAACCAAAAACTGAATTCAGGACTTGAAAATTCTATTCATTTATCGAGGTATTACTTTATCGAGTACTAGATTAGGTCCCGCGTACACGCGGGTTTATTAAACAAAATTTGATCACTTTTTGAATTATATGAAATAGAAAAATTTACATGTGTCTAAATCTAATCGACTCATTAATTTATGAAACTTTGATTATTCATTGATGAAATCTTATTTTAGATATTGATGAAATCTTTATTTTTAATATTGTTTTACCTAAGAAAAAAATGGAAACTAAAATATTTAATATTAGAAGATCGGTCCATTATAAAATTTTCTTTTTAATATTTTAGTTCCTTGATAATTATTTTGCCGGTCCTCTATTTATATTGTTTCTTTTTCAATTTTTTTTCCTCTAACCATTATAATTTTTCATTTTCATTATTAGTTAGTTGTTTTACAATTATTTTATTAGTTTATTTATTTATGTTACTCCATTTTTCCAATTTTCTTTTGTTGATACATTTCAATTTACTCCATCACCTGATTAAATATTGGACATGATTTTTGATTTCTTAATGAGAAAAAAACTATTTTAAATATAGCTTGTTATATATTGGTTTTTGTTTTCCTTTTCTTAATGGGAATATTTTTTTTTATACTTTTCTTACTGGATGTAATATTTTTTAATTATTATATTTTTATGATTTTTCATTTTTTTTTATTTTTTGTAATAAATTATATTTTTTCTATACTTTTCCTAAGGATGTTATATTTTTCGTTTAATTGTTTGTTTCTTTTTTTCTGATTTTTCCTAATGTACTAATATGATTTTATTTATTACATTATTTTGAATTTAATATGTGTTTAGATAATATAAATTTGATGAATGGGAAACCTTTTTCTATTAGGATATGACAAATATGATTTTTTTCTTTTTATTCTAATAGATAAATGTTTTTTTAATTTTCCAACTAAACTATTTAATATTAGAAGATCGGTCCATTATAAAATTTTCTTTTTAATATTTTAGTTCCTTGATAATTATTTTCTCGGTTCTTTATTTATATTGTTTCTTTTTCAATTTTGTTTTTGCCTCTAACCATTACAAATTTTCATTTTCATTATTAGTTAGTTGTTTTACAATTATTTTATTAGTTTATTTATTTATGTTACTCCATTTTTTCAATTTTCTTTTGTTGACACATTTCATCACCTGATTAAATATTGGATATGATTTTTGATTTCTTAATGAGAAAGAAAATATTTTAAATATAGCTTGTTATATATTGGTTTTTTTTTTTTTCTTAATGAGAATATGTTTTTTTATACCTTTTCTTACTGATGTAATATTTTTTAATTATTTCATTATATTTTTATGATTTTTCGTTTTTTTATTTTTTGTAATAGAATTATATTTTTTCTATACTATTCCTAATGGATGTTATATTTTTCGTTTAATTGTTTGTTTCCTTTTTTCTGATTTTTGCTAATGTACTAATATGATTTTATTTATTACATTATTTTGAATTTAAATTATTTAATGAATGGAAAACCTTTTTCTATTAGGATATTACAAATATATTTTTTCTTTTTATTCTAATAGATATAAAAAAAAAATCTTTTTTCTAACATTTTTTTAATTTTTTTTCTTTTTTTTTTCCAAGACACGTGTCACGATCTTAAACTTAAAAGTGACACATGTCGCAATCTATATTTTATAAAAATCCTACGTGTCGCAACCACGTTGTCCATCCAGCTTTATATAATAAGATTACTTTATAGAGGTTCTACTCTACCTTGTTTTTGTAGCCTGAGTACGGATCGGGGTCTCCTAATATATTGGGTACGGCAATGTTGTAGATATCAGAACCAACAGCCACGAGACCCATAGCGGTCAAATAAGAAAATTTATCTCTTGAGACTGGTGCCAAAGCATACCCACTTGACACGTAACCAAATGTCAATGGCCATTCTTTTATGGCGCAGTCAGGTTTCCGGCAGAGGGTGTACCAAGTATGACTAAAGCTAACATATGGCTCCACGCACAAGTAGAGACAACTCTCCGTGTTGCCCAGTTGTGAACGGGGATCCTAAAGCTCCGGTGAAGCAAGGAGAGACCGAAAGCTCTTGGAGACAAAAGCGAGAGACGGATAGTACAACCTTGAGATTCGGGCGACGCATTGTAATACAAACCAGTAGGGAAGCGACGGAATCGGGCTCTGCGGCAGCGTTGGCTCTGGTGGACCCGTTGCAGGTGGCTTATGCTTCTTCTGTTCTGGTGGACCCATTGCAGGTGACGAAATCCTTGCAGGAAAATAAAAAGAATTTAGGCAAACTAAACAAAACAAACCAAACCAAAAACAGATACGGATTGAACATGAAACTCTATAATGAATCATCTATACAGCTTCAAGTTCGACACAGCCTATCAGGCTATATCCAGTCACATTCTTGTGGAAATTCCAAATGCTTCAAACCGTTCGAAAAACCCTAATGATGCAGAAATACTTACTAGAATCAAACAGCCGATTCGAGAACCCTATCAACCAGAGACGAAGTATTTATTGCCTCCACGAGATCCATAGATATCTCTCTCCCGGGCCGGCCCGAGCCCAAATTGTCCCTTTGTCTCTTTCTCTTTCTCTTTTTTCTTATACACAACCACGATTAATATTTGTTTTTATGGATGGTGAGTGGATTCCTATTAGGTCCATAGACCCATTTTTAACAAAATAAAATATTAATAAAAAAATGTATATAATAAATCATACATATATATAATCTTTTTTTATGAATTTGATAAAACTATTAACTAATTTAGAAATATTACTTAAGATATTCAAATTTTTGATAAAAATTGTTAGATAAATATTAATTTTCTTAATTTTGTAATTAAATTTTAATTTTAATTTTTTGTTTTATATATATGAATAACCCGCAAACCTGTAAAAAATAATACTTAAACCCGCATTCGCCCTACATTTTTTAAATCCCTGCCCCGCATAACCCGCAACGTTTTTTTTTTAAATTATTTTTACCCTCACCCACCCCGCGGTGGGTCAAATGAGTGGAACCCGCGGATCAAATCACAAATAGACATGCCTAATCAGAATCCATCAACTGTTCGACTGGTCGATGGGTGCAGTCGACCCGATTGCATTGTTGTGTTACTCCCTTCCTAGTCGATCGACCAATCAAGCACTCGACTAGACCAACGCCTGATCATGTGTAGGCTCACGATCGATCACACCGTTTGGTGATCGATCCTAACTGTTCAGCAGACAATCCAACCGTCTGACTCTTTCCCGATCACGTTCAACCGTGCATGGTCGATCTAACTGTTCGGTGATCCGCCGCTTCCAACCGCGTCACACACAATTGATCCAACCATCTGGCGATTTGAATCTCTCTAGATCATAAATATATTAGACCGATCGGTTCTGTTAGTGCTTCGACCGCAATCGTATCACCGCAATATAAATCCAATAATAGATAAACGAAACATCTTATTTTTGTTCTAACATTTTATCATAAAAAATTACCTTCTTCCGCAGATCATCCCCTCTCTCTCTCTTTCTATCATCCTTACAACTATATTGATCTTCGTTTCAAATTCTAAAAACATTCACTGCAAAATTGAAGCATTAGATCTATACAAAGATGTCAATCAATCATCTATTTTCATTCTTTTCACCTTCGAAGTTAGCCTTACCATAATGAGTAAAACAACCTTATCGTTACCCTTCACAAGAAGAGTATGGATCAGAAACCTTCTGCATAACGAAAATGATCTCATAGTCCATTGCAAAACCGATTTCATATCTTCGTCTGCGGTTTTGCAATTGACTGTGAGATTGTTTCCATTATGTAGATTCTGATTTTAGGGACACAAAATATTATAGTGTCACCTATGACAAGGACCTAACTTCAAACATCACCAAGTCTTTGACGTTTACAATGATACTTGGAAAGCTAGAGAAGATGGAATTCATGTATGGTTGGGATGTTTCTTTAATTTTATCAAGAGTTTCCTCGTATCAAATAAAACAATATAATGAATTAAATATAAATAAAAATAAAATAACAAATACAGTTATTTTTTAATTTACACAAAACAATTTAGAATGACAACTACAAAAAACGGAGCAAATATTATTTTATAAGGTGGTTGGCCCATGCCTTGCGTGGGCATGAGACATTTTAAAAATAAAACTTAATATATAAAACAAAATTATTCATAATTTAAAATGTTATGATAAAAAATATATAAAAAAATTCAATAGTTATGCTTAAAATAATACAAATGTTTAAATTAAAGTAAATGTTTTGGAAGACTACCTTATGCACTCTATTAACCAAATTTCATATAATTTTTCTTTTCTTTCAAAATTTTCAATATGTTTATCTTATTAATGCAGTGCACAAAATTATGATGATTATTTCAAGTTTATTATCTATGATAAAATATAATAAATTTTGACGATTATATCCGTCTTTTTTGTGTCATATACAACATATCCATCATTTTATTTTCTTTAAAAACTATATCCATTTTTATTTATCTTCTTCTTTCTTTCAAATTTTTCTTCTTCTTATCTTCTTAATATTTTTATTGATCATCTTCATATCCTCTTATTATATTTTCTTATTTTTTGTCATATTTTTTATTCTTCAATTCTCCCCTCTTTTTTTTATTGTCTTTGTCTTCTCTTAATTTTTTTAGCCTCTTTATCTTATTTGTTTTCTTCGCTTATTTTCGGTTTTTATTTGTCATTGTCTTCGTCATCTTCTTCTCTTTTCTGTTCTTTTAGTTTTTATATTTCTTCTATGTTTCATTTCTCGCTTTTGTTTTCTAATGTTTTAATTTTATATACAATTTAATTAGAGTAAACAAATAATTTTCACAAAATTATTGGTCAACTAAAACTTATAATTGTATAATCTATCTGAATTTAACTGGTCAATGATTTGGATCAGCACTAATTTAGTTATTTCCTTTATCCTTATTTGTTTTCAAGAATTAAAGATTTAAAAAACGCACATAAAACTAAACCCTACACCCTCCCTATATAAACCCTACCTTCTAAACCTTAATCCTAATCCATATTTTTTGAATTTGATAATGAGGCCCATATTATAGTGAGACCAGGAGCAACTCGATTTTCTACTTGTTTCTTAACACTTATTAGCCTATATGAGAAGAAGGCGCAGCTCAAGAACATGTTTAGCAGTGATGAGTGGGATGTTTATAAGCATTCAAAGAGTGTCAAAGGTCAAGCTTCTTATGATTCTGGGATGAGTATTGGGTTTTGGAGCAGTATGAAAGTGTTCAGGCCGTTAGTGAAGGTTTATAAGGCTGGCAAATGGAGAAAAGATTCCTTCACTTGGGTATATTTATGATGAGATTCTAGAAGTGAAAGAGTCTATCAAGGAAGCCACAGAGCATGCAGGAGGTATGAACCTATATTGAAGATTGTTGAGGAGAAGATGAAATGTCGATTGGACACACCTCTACACATTGCTGCATACTTCCTTAATCCTTTCTACTTCTACAAGGAGTCTGGTTCATTGCTGCATACATTGCTTGTGTAGAGACATTCTATTATGGAGACTTTGAGAAGCAGAACTTAGTTGTCAACCATAAAGTTAATCTTTACAAGAGCAAAAGTGGTTCTTTCAGCTGCACTTTAGCAAGAAAAAGATGTGAAAAGAAAGATGAAAATTTCGATCCAGGTTTGTCTCTGTTTTTAACTTTGTATTAGTCTTTATTTGATCTATATTCTTTACAGCCTTATCCCTTTGTCACTTGTGAAATCACAGGATATTGGTGTGCAAGCTGCGAAACGCCACATTTGAGAAAGCTTGGGACTAGGATCCTTGCTTTAACATCTAGCTCTTCTGGTTGTGAAAGAAATTGGAGCTGCTTTGGAGCGGTTAGCTTTTTAATTATCTTTACTTTGTTTCAGTTGCTGTTTTTCATTGCACACTCTTTAACAATCACTACAAGAAAAATGAGTTATTGTGACTAAATTTTGTTACGAAATATTTTTGTCACAGATCGGTGACATTTTAGATACGATATTGTGACCAAAATTTCATGTCACAAATGAGTAACTATTTTGTCACAATATTGTGACCACATATGTCGTAACAGATAATTGTCACAATTATCGACAAAACTGTGACAAATTTAGTAGTCACAACAACTGTGACAATATTGTGACCAAATGTATCGTCACAACTTGGCTACGAACTTAACAAACTTAACAGTATTAATTTGTAACGGTATAATGACCAAAATTAGTCACTAATTGGTATGACTCAAAACCAAATAAAAAAGTAATAGAATTCAACCGAACTGTGTAACAAAATCATTACATTTCTTAAAACCAAAAAAAGAAAAAAATTCATAATATTTCTAAATTATAATTTAAATGAATTAGTTATTTAATAGTTTAGTTACAAAACTATATATAATTTTTTTTTCATTAACAAACAGCCTATGAAAAATAGATTTTGAACATTTACATTTACTATGTTCTCAATTTCGATTAACCTATACTGGTTAGAAGAATGAAGACACATGTTTTTGAAAACCACATAGCAATCACCAATCATGACTATCAACAAATATATTCTAAAATAATTGATTATGTATAAAAATTAGAGTATTCGAATAAAATGAACAATTGACTGGGTTAATATATACTTTAACAGGTATCATTTTTGTTTGTATTTCGTATTATGTTTATATTTGAAAATTTATTATTACATGTGCATGTAACTATAGATGCATATGCATTACTTAAATATAAAGCGTACAGAGCATATACAAGTTACAACGACAAATGCAGAAAATAATACAAATAATATTTTATTTGTAATGCGAATACAAATAGTAAATTTTTAAGTATAAAAATGTACAAGACCCATTAGCCAAAATATTTAAATGCGATTAACTGTAAGAGCCCATTAGTCAAAAACCCTAAACGACAAAGAAAATATGTGTGAATATATATGTGTATCTATATTTTCTGGACATGTGAGAAACGCCGACGCCGACGCCGACGCCGACGCCGCCATTGAGAGAGAGAGAGCATTTCATCATGGTTAAAGAAAGATAAAGCTGATCTTCCTTGGTCCTGTCACAACCGTCGTCGACGACGACGTTGTGGTGGTGTGTGTCTCGCCGTAGCAAGGGGAGGAAAAGAGCGAACTTTCCAAAGGGGGAGAAGGAGATAATTATGGCTTTGGCAAGGAGGTGGAGGTCAATCGAGATCATATCAGAAGATCAAGGACAAGTGAAGCAGATCAGAAAACAAGGGTGAGAAAACCATCGATGAAGAAATATTAAAGTATGCATATAGTTTTGTTTTACTATGTAGTATGTATGAATACCTTCTTGTACAACTAATGTAAATTGATAAATCTTTCATACATATTCTAAATGAAATACATATTCTATGTTTATATAATACTTTTATTTTGAACATATCTTTTTGTATGGTGGTTCGTTTCTTTTATTTTGCAAAATAATTAGTTGTTTATTTTAGGATTTCAGCTTTATAATGAAACAAATATAAAGCATAATCAATTGCTAAATTGTATAAAGCAGACGACGATTTAATCACAAGATGATGATTTAGTAAAGAAACAAATATACGACACTAAAAAAAATTTGTAAAAATATTGACAAAACTAATGCGAAAAGTCACGTAGTTGTGTGATAAAGTGTAACAGAACCGAGACAGTTAAATAGTCACAAATTGTAACGTATTGGTGACGAATTTCCAATCTCCAAATGTGATAATTTGAGACTATAGTTCAGTTAGAATGAGTGACGGAGCTGAGACGTTGTGAAAGTCACAAAATACGACGGTTTTCATACGTTATTTTAAGTTAAAAATTGTGACGATTTTGTTAAGTTTATGTTTTGTCACCGTTTGTGATAGAATAATTACTGAAATATCCGTCTCTACCCTTGTGACGGTTTTGTTACAAATAAAGATTTGTGACGATTGTATTGTGACCATTCACAAATTGTCACAAATCCGTAACAATAATTTTATTATTACGAAATAATTTATATTGTGACAAAATATTCTGTCATAATATCACTTTTTTCTTGTAGTGAATTATCTTAATTTGCAGATTCACACAAAAAAAAAATAGACTGGATGTAAACAGGCTTAATAGTCTCGTCTATGTTCAATTCAATGCCAGATTGTTCAAGAAGCAGAAAAAAATCAGAGAAACCAAATGTGATGTGATCTTTGATGAGGGAAATGAAGATACAGTTGAAGATTGGCTTGTTGATCGCCATGCAGAGGTAGATGATGATGTTCCTTTGGTGCCAACTTCTCAAGCTCCCCAGGCCAGAGCTCTATATGATGATGATTTCGAATCTGATGAAGAGGAAGGTGTTTGAACCAGATTACTATTCTGAAGATCCTGTGTTTTGCCACCCACCATTTGCTTAGCATAAGCCATAAGGTAAAATTTCTTGCTCTTGTCTTTGTGTCCTTCTGTTTGTGTTTGGTTATGTGTTTGTCTTGCTCTATTTTGTTCTGTTTGTTATGATTTCGAAACCATGAAGAGGAAACTTGAGAGCATATGTAGCATTAGATTAGGACATGAATGTCACTTGCTTATCATTAATTACTTATGGATATGTTCACTATAACTTCTGGAATATAGTTTCAAGAACGAAATGCACCTCTTTCTCTAATTAATTAGGACATTAACAATTTCTTGAACACAGATTAGGGCATGAACAATTGTTCCAATAACCAAATGTTTATCTCTTTCTCAGGTTTTGTTGTCTTTGCTTCACTTATTATGACTTATCGAATTCAATATTTAACATCTGTTTTGATCTTTTTTCAGGTTTGCATTATCTATTTGACTAGTTATAAGTTCACTACACCATGATTCAAATTGACTACTTGATCATAGAAGAACATAAGGATGAAGAATGATCTATTATCATCCTTTGTGTATCTTATGTATGTTCTTAATATGATCAAGACAATATCTCTTTTGTAATATTTGTGAGTGGAACTATTATCTTTTGTATTAGAAATGTTTGTGAATTGGGAAAATAAAAAATGTTAAGAGTTTTGTATTATCTTTTGTATTATTAATGTCTTATATAATTATAATTTTTAAAATATATTAAAATAAACATAAAATTTCGCTCCGGTTAATCCCCGAATTATTAGCAGTTTTTTATTAAATCACGTATCGCTGCCCGACCGAACAATAAGCAAGAAGCGGGATTTTCTTTTAATAGTACACTACTTACCACTTGTATATGTTTTTGATAACTATTTTCTTAGTTTTCTACTTATCTTATTTCTTTTTAAAATTTTTAAATTTTGTTTTGCCAGTATAAATTGTATATGTTTTAGATTATTCCAAAATGTTGTTTATAAATATACAACATATACAAGTATAAATGTTTTAGATTATTCCAAAATTTTGAATGTTTTTATAGTAGCCGAATATATAGCTGTCGAACCAATTAATGTAACTAATTCCCAACGTTGTTGGTTTAGTCGGCACCACATCAGGTATGATTGATACCTTCGACGACGAAAGACCCATCGAACTTCAATGGTCAACCATTCGATAATTACTCTCAACATTCCTTAACAACTAATAACAATAGGACTTTTCTATAAGAATTTCATCTTTAAAATATACCATTTTGTGTCATTACCTCGATCCACGTTTTGATCATACCAGATATATACAGAGATAATGTGTGTTAAAAAAAAGCGTAGTGTGTGTGTTTTTAATTTAAATCTCGGTGGAACCCTAATAAACGCCAATAAAAGATGTCACAACTATGAAATATTATGATCTTTTTTTTCATATTTTCTTTATACCTTCTCCACTAAAGCAGGAATGTTTTAGAACCATTGGAAAGTATGTGTTTTTCGTCTCTTGGTGATGGAAGAATCAAGCATGGCTCAAGCTTTTTTTATTTACCTGCTCCTTAGTTTTTCCATCATAATCCTTTCTAATGCAGCCGGTAATTAATTATTCAATTTACGCTTTTAGTTGCCTTACACAAGTTAGAAATTTCTTTGATTTCTATGCAAGTAGATGAGAATGAATTTGAGTTTGATGGGGCTTGGTTTCAGACATAAACATAGACTGTGGATCATCAAGCTCGCACATAGACGGAGACAACAGAACGTGGGTGGGAGACACTGACTTTGTAACCACCGGCTTGACGTCAAAATTTAAACCAATAGTCGAAACCGCTGATTCTCTGACCACACTCAGGTACTTTCCCACGGGAGAGACCAACTGTTACTCCAACATTCCGGTCGACAAAGGTGGTAAAGTGTTGGTTAGGACGAGGTTCAACTACGGGGACTACGATGGAGAGGACAAGGCTCCAAAGTTTGACGTCGTGTATGATGGAAAACACCGAGATTCGGTCGTCACGACGACATCTATCAGCGGTGTTCGATCGGAGGCCATATTTATCCCCGAGAGCGGGAATACGAGTGTTTGCTTTTTCAGGACTTTCTTGAACGAGTTCCCTTTTGTGTCTACCATTGAAGTAAGGAGGTTGGACGACTCCATGTACACAGATCTTGGCCCCAAGGAAGGTTTCATTCTCCAGCAACGCATCGCCTACGGTAGGGTGCAAGAATTAGTAAGGTAATAAACACGTATGATCATATCATCGGATTTAATCTAGGCGATTAACAATTTGTTTGCCGCCAAAAACAAAAGGATTTTAACAATTTGTTTTTTATATGAGGAAAATTACCATTTTTAATCGGATTTTTTTTTTTTTAATTTCTCTGGTGGATCCAAAATCAAAGAACATCACATCTTTATTATATTATTAATTGAGAAGTACATTCTAATGTTTGGATACAAGAATTAGAGAAACATCTATTTGGATAGAAGAATAAATGGAAACAAAAGTTGTTTGGATATAAGAATAAGAGAAAAATCTATTTGGATAGAAGAATAAATGGAAAAAATTGTTTGGATACAAGAATAATAACTTAAAATAAACCGATGGTTTAGAAAACTTCCGTTTTCCATCTCTTAAAAATCTGCAAAAAAAAAACTTAACATAATCTAACGATAATTCCAAATCAATAGAATATGCTTTTTGGATTTTCGGGTTTTTATAGACAAGTTCGGGTTTGGGTGAAAATCTGAGACATAATTTTATAGAGATATATATAGAGATATAGAAATTGTTCGGGTTTCTTTGAAAATTTCTGTTCGGGTTAGGTTCAATTTTTTTTTTCAGTTTAGGGTTTTCCGGATTTTTTAGATTTCTGGTTTTCGGGTTTAGATATATTAAAAAAATTGAGTATTTTAAAATTTTGATTAGGTATTGGGGTCGGGTTCCGGGTGAAAAAGTTTCCAGATTTTTTTTGTTCAGTCAGGGTTTTCGGGATTTTTTTGATTTCGGATTTTCATGTTTAGACCTATTAAAAAAGTTTGGGTTTTTAAATTTTTTGATTAGGGTTTTTTGTCGGGTTCGGATTTAGGGTTTAAATTTTCTACACAAAACAACAACGTCACACCGCACAAACGTGCGGGTACTCTACTAGTTTTATATTATTAATTGAGAAGTACATGAAAATTTATGACCAAAAAACAATCTAATTATGAAGAGAAAGTGTTTGGCAACAGATTTAATTAGGATCAATTTAGTACATTGTAATGTTTGGATACAAGAATAAGAGAAAAAACTATTTGGATAGAAGAATAAATGGAAAAAATTGTTTGGATACAAGAATAATAACTTAAAACAAACCGATGGTTTAGAAAACTTCCGTTTTCCAGCTCTTAAAAATCTGCAAAAAAAAACTTAACATAATCTAACGATAATACCAAATCAATAGAATATGCTTTTTGGATTTTCGGGTTTTTATAGACAAGTTCGGGTTTGGGTGAAAATCTGAGACTAATTTTATAGAGATATAGAGATGTAGAAATTGTTCGGGTTTCTTTGAAAATTTCTGTTCGGGTTGGGTTCGAGTTTTTTTTTCAGTTTAGGGTTTTCCGGATTTTTTGGATTTCGGGTTTAGATATATTAAAAAAGTTGAGTATTTTAAAATTTTGATTAGGGTATTTGGGTCGGGTTCCGGGTGAAAAAGTTTCCAGATTTTTTTTGTTCAGTCAGGGTTTTCGGGATTTTTTTGATTTCAGATTTTCGGATTTAGACATATTAAAAAAGTTTGGGTTTTTAAAATTTTTTATTAGGTTTTTTGTCGGGTTCGGATTTAGGGTTTAAATTTTCTACACAAAACCACAACGTCACACCGCACAAACGTGCGGGTACTCTACTTGTCTTATATATAATTAGGAAGTTGTTTTCTCCATCTAGAGTGTCCACATCAGCAAAAAACATTAAATTATATTTAAAATATTTAATAAATATATGACTATTCATATTTCTTTACATTTATTCATATTTAATAAAAATATACAAATAAATTGATTAATTAATAGAAAGTATGTTATAATTTGATGTTAAAAGTTATCAAAAAGTTGGAATATAAAATAGAGATAGAGTAAAGAAATATTTAACTTCAAATAGTATATATTAACTTTTTTACTCAAAGAATTTATCCTATTTAAAAATGTTAGAATGTGTTTACAAGTTAAAAAGTTGAATATAAATTAATTAAGACAATAGAAAGCTAATGAAACATTAGAGTTAGAGTTTTGTATGTAAATTTCAAAACCAATACAAATAGAAATGGAGTTTTGTATGTAAATTTCAAAACAAATAGAAATGGAGTTTCAAAAGTCAAAATATAACAAAATCATGAAAGTTAGCACAAAACCATCATAATTCAAATTAACGAGTATAAAAAAAAATTAAACAGAAAAACTATCACAAACAGCATCGCGCTTGCCCGGGGCTTCAAATCTAGTTAATACAATTATATACTCTCTAATACTTTTAGTAAGCTTTCTTTATTCCTTAAGAAAACCATCATTTATTGTCTAATGAGAAATTATTCAACCAATAGATCCAAAATAAAATAAAAACTACAAAACGCAATTGGTCAAAAAAGTAAAAAGGTAATAATTTTGTATCGAAACTATAAAACATCTCTAAAAATAAACACAATATTTTTTGTTTAAAAAATAATTTATAATGAAAGTATGAAACGGTATGGTAACACCATGAAATTTATAAATATATGGTAACTAATTCCATAAACTTACATTTTACAGGTCACCATTTGATCCTTACGATAGAATTTGGGCGGCAACACCGCTATCGACGGCAACTTTAACAAGTGCTTCCACATCTATCAACACAACATGGGCTGATAATCGACCGCCGGAGATTGTCCTTCGGACCGCTTGGTCGCGGAAGGACATGGCTTTCTACGATATAACTCTACCTTTTTCCGGTGTAACATTTTACATTGTGCTTTATTTCTCGGAACCACTTAGCCTTGCTTCCGACCAAAAGCGGTCTTTCTACGTTAACTATGATAACAAGCAAGTGGGTCCAAGTCTCATCGTGCCACCTTTCGGGGCAGTGACGCAAGCTGTTTTGAGGGCTGTGGCGACTACTAAGCTTCCATATCTGACATTTAAAGCTACACCAGACTCAAATTTGAACCCACTCATCAACGCTCTCGAGCTCTATGTAATCAGCAATAGTGGTGGCAACGGAACGAATACACCAAGCACCGGTGGTGGTGGTGGCAGCCCTAGCACCGGCGGTGGTGGTGGTACCCCTAGCACTGGCGGTGGTGGGGGCAGCCCTAGCACTAGGGATGGTGGTGGCAGCTCAGGCTCAGGTGATGGTGGAAGCAAATCCGGTACTTATTATTTCCTATAATCTTATATGTGGTCTAATAATATGGATCACGTTAGAAATAATTTTGGTTATAAGTTTTTTAAAAAGGAAGTCATATATATATACTCAAATGGTTTAACATGAGATCGCTGGTTTGAGTCTAATTTGTTGTAATTTGTATGAAGATTCTTCAGGGAAGTCAGAAGAGGAGAAAAGCAGCAACTTAGGTTTACCTCTTGGTATTTCAATTCCATCGTCTTTGATTGTTTTCGTAGCTGGTGGTTTCACCGTGTGGAAATATTTCATTAAACCCAAGCGCAACCCTGAATCAGAAAGTATATCATCATCCTTCTCTTTTTCAGAAAAAAAAAAAGAAGAAAAAAGCTACTTGCATATTCTTTCTTACGTTGGTATCATTTATATTTAAATAAGTTAACGTGTATGATATTTTTGTTGCAGGGCCACTCACCCAGCATTTTCATTATGGGAATGAACAAACGATTAATGCAGGGAAAATAGAAAACGCAACACAGAAACAGAGTGCTTAGCAATGATGACGATGACTTCAATCATCACCCTCCAGTATATATATGTTATTCTTTCTTTTTATTCATCGATCGGTTCTTGGATGTAATGTACTATTTGTTTCCTTTTCTCTTATCCAAATTCCTCGTGTGAAAAAAAAAAAAAAAAAAAAAAAAAAAAAAAAAAAAAATCCTCGTGTGTTTGATTTGTTTGTTACTAAGAATAGTCTACCGTAAAGTAGTTAATCATTCTTAAAGAATAAGATTGACACATAAGGCTATCGATGATTTTGCTTTTGAATGGTTTGACTAATTATGTCTTTTCATAAGGTCTTCACTTTTACTTAATTTCATGTGTTTTGGTTACCTATGGAGTCTTGACGAGAAAGATTAGTTGTCATGTCCATCTGTGTTTAAAAACCTTTTAGATTTCAAAAAGTTATGGTAACGTGTTTGATATTTTTGTTGCAGGGCCACTCACCCAACATTTTCATTATGGGAATGAATAAACGACTAATGCAGGGAAAATAGAAAATGCAACACAGACACAGAGTACTTAGAGTATCACCAATGGTTCATGTCATATCTTATTATAAATGGCAAAATTATAGCAATAGAATTGTGTTTATCTCCAATAGTTCATGCTATATTTTATTTTCCAACTTATTATTAATTGTTAAAATTACTTGATTTCTTCAAATTTTACAAAGTAAATCATTTTTTTCTTTCTTGCAAAACTATCCATAATTATAATATTTTTTTCTTTTATTATAATAATAATATTAAAATATATATATTATTTGAAAATAAAAATTATAGAAAAAGAAGATTTTAATTTAATTGCCCCCATTTGAAAATAATTTTTAAGTTTATTATGGTTATGTTATTATATTTTCTATGAAATAAATATTATTCATATTTTAAATGAGTTATGAGAATTGTTTTTTATTTAAATAAGTCATAATAAAAAAAATAACTAAACTGTTAAATTAAAAGTATTTATAAATTGAAAGACTATTCTATAAATAAAAATGTTCAATGGCAAAATAGCATATCTCATGTCAAATATAAAAGCAAAAATACGATGATGCTATTTTGCCATAGCATATGCAATAGAGTTGGGCAAATGTTATGACAAAATAACACGGGGTTGGAGATGGTCTTGATGTACATTTCCGAAAGATTTTCGTTTAGGTTATGTTATACACACATGTATTGTTATACAAATGAATCGTTATATTAGCAGGCTGCTATTTTATGTAATATGCAGAATACTGGTTCAGAGTTACTCAGCTGACGTTTGAATCCCAAAGTTTTGATTCGTCCTGATTTGACTAATAACGTTCTATGAACTTAAGAAATGAGTACAAATACAAGACAACTATATGTCCAAACATCAAGTAGACTCAAAGGGTTTTGTCCTACAAGGTGAGAAACATTTGGTGACAAGAAGATTGGCTTAATGGTGCCTACGACGGTCTTTCGACGAGTGCGACGGTTCACGATAGTCACGATCCCGAGAAGAGTAATGTCTTGATTTATCCGACGACCCACCTGAATCCTTCAGTCTATCTCTTGACCGATGATGGCTCCGATCTTTCAGCTTGTCTCTCTCCCTATCACTCTCCTTGTCAGAATCTCTTCCTCTGTCTCTGTGAGACCTAACCCTATCCCTCTCTCTACCTCGTTCCTTGTCTCTATCACTCTCTCTTTCCCTCTCTCCTACTTTGCTTTTCTCCTCCCTTACGTCTCCTACAGTTACCTGACTGTTTGACTCAGTATCGCTCTTCTTAGAATCCGCAGCCTTTTCATGAGGCGTAGTAGTAATCATTCCATCCTTAGCCTCGTTGTTAGCTGCTCCGGGAGTACACTTGGTATCAACACCATACCCAACTGCCGGTGACACATCCTGTAACACAGCCGCAAAATACTTCAAACCAAACTCTCATCAAAGCAAAAAGAAAATGGACAATAGTCTCGTGCTTTAGCAAAAATCACAAAACTTTGAATCCTAGATAGTGTTATATAACCTCACCTTTGAAGCTGATTGGGCTTGAGAAATCCCGGATCTGCTGGAAAATGTAAATGGTTTCCCATCTTTGCAAACGGAGATGTACTGAGCCTTTGGAAGACTATAGAGATGAGCAAGAACTCTACAAACTTCGTCAATGCTAGATTTATCTGCGTCAAATGCTTTCCACCAGGGTGGATTCTCCGGGAGAGGTACTTGAAACCTCCGGGCAGCAGCATACACGACCCCACAAGCCACAACCTCACTTCTGAACCTTACACAAAGGCTTGTACGCAGACTGCATATACAGACATATAACGAGAGATCAAATACGAAACTAACCACAATGATGTAACAGCTAACTATCGAGTAATCATGTAAAACAATATCAATGAGGTAAAATGTGAGGTTACCTATCATTTGCCAAGTTCCAAGCTTCTTGCCTCAGTTCCGGAGGTGTTTCAAGTGTGGCAAGGTAGTTTGATATGAACTTGTGAGGATGTTCAACATGACAAACAAAACCCATCTCTTTCAGTATATGTCTCTCAGTTCTGCTTAAGTCAACTTTCAGCTCAGAGAACTTCTGCAGAATATCAACAAGTGGGAATAGGATGAGATACAGAAATGATGAACAAATAGCACTTTCAAAGAAAGCTGCTCCAATGAGTACAAAAAACTTTATAAAAGCAGCCTCAACTTTTTGCCTAAACAACACATATAGACATGGAAAAGCATTCAATATGAAAAATACGCAACTGGTCACATGATTAGATATAGATAATGGTGCAGTAGACATACTTACCTTGGAATACAAATCCAGATGATCAACCGGTAAGTTCTCCCTGCGGCACTCCATCCTGTGGAATACAATGATGACCTGCCTTGCTTTCTTAGGGTTCTCTTCCAGTTTTGATGCAAGCCAGACACAGCTCGCAGCAACTATCTGTAAAAGGTTAACTCCAAAATCATTATGGTAACAGGCAGGAAGAAGTACACACAGAGATAGAAGAAAGAAAACAGCACAAGTACCTACCTTTACATCAAATTTGGCAAGAGACTTCTTGCAATAGAATCGGTGGAAAAGAACCTGCCCAGTAGCCATAACTGCCTGGGGTCTAAAGATTACAATAAAGGTTAAAGAAAATAACAGCTATGTAATGTGAGATTTGAGCTTGGCAAAAATAAGTGAGACCATGGAAAGGATACAGTCTGAGCAATATTCCAGCCTCCTGGATGAGATCACATCCATAGATTTTAAGTGTGGTCTCGGTTGTTTCATCTATCCCATCTTTCCTGGAAGGTGAGTTCTTTATCTGCTCGTCTGTTAGGTAGAAATTGTCAATTGCAGTGTAAATCATCAGTTCACTCAACGAGGGTCCCTGTTACAATCCACACAAGACAAGTAAACTTAGAATCCGATACAGACGAAAACCTTTGTAACCTTCACAAGTGTAGAGAAAGCACCAGACTTTCAGCACCAATAAAGAATCAATGCAAGTTTATTTCCAGCACAATAAAGAATCGAAATTTGTTTCACTAACTCCTATCAAAAACCACAAGTACGACAGTAAGACTTAGGACACTCAAACCCCTGAGCAAAACCAGATTGATATCAAACGAATCGTATCAAATCAAAATTGGACATTCAAGAGAGATTACGAATCGACCAAAATAAATAAATCTTAGCCATCACAATTTCCTTACGATCATTGAACGCGTGAAGAGAGACGAATCTTAAAGAGAATTTGATGAAATTAACTCAATACTGAGCAGACGAACTTCGATTCCACTGATTAGACAAGTAGCAATCAAAAACCCTAAAATTGACCGAAGCTCAAAAAAATCAATAACATAGTACCTCAAAACGAAATCGACAGCACTAGGGAGATGACGACGAGGAGAACGATGTCGAAGGCGAGCGACTGGCTTCAATAGAGAGAGAGAGAGAGAGAGAGAGAGAGAGAAAACAAAATTGAGGAAGAAAGAAGAGGAAGACGAAGGAGCAGAAGAAATTTTTTTTTTCTAACAATAATTAAAAACGATTCATAATATTTGAAAAAATGGAAAATACTAAAATTTAGAAAACGAAAAATTTGTTTGTTTGCTCCGCTTCCGTTCCTGGTCGGTGGTATCGCGCACTGAGAACGCGAAGCAAGTAGGAAACAACAATACTGCCAAAATCCAAATCCAAATCCAAATCCCCATTTTCTTCTTAACCAAAACCCTAAAACTCTCCTACCTTCTTCTCGCCGGAGATGGCCTCTTCGATATCCCTAAAGCCGACGAACCTTCTCCTCTCGTCTTTCTCCACAGGCAGAGTCCTCCATTTCCGCCGCTCCCGTTTCAGCCACAGACCGTCGTCGTCTTGTCGTCGGACTCTGGTGGCTCAATTCGGGTTCAGACCAGACTTTTTCCCCGACTCAGGCTTTTCTCTCGATTTGATCAAAGACCACGCCGAGAGTCTTCTCTACACCATCGCTGATGCCGCCGTTTCGTCCTCCGAAACCATTGATTCTGTCGCTGGCACCACTACTACCACGAACCAGAACAGTGATTGGTTCTCTGGTATTGCCAATTACATGGAAACTGTTCTCAAGGTATCAAAGTTCTCTCTTCTCTTCTTCTACAGGGAGAATAATGAATTTGTGAGCTATATAATTGAACATTTTGAAATTTTGCAGGTGTTGAAAGATGGGTTATCAACTGTAAATGTTCCTTATTCCTATGGTTTCGCTATCATTCTACTCACCGTGCTTGTTAAGGCCGCTACCTTCCCACTGACCAAAAAGCAGGTTTTCACTTTGTTTCTATAGCTCTGCTAAAGCCAAGTTTCATTCAATTTTCGTCACTTTTATTGATATGGTGGTTTATTTCCCTACAGGTCGAATCTGCCATGGCGATGAAATCTTTGCAGCCTCAAATAAAGGCCATTCAGGAACGGTATGCTGGTGATCAGGTATAAACTGTTTCTTCATGGATTTTCTTTTTTTCCTTTCTTTAGTACAAAAGTAAATCATTTCCTGCTGCACATACTAAGTCATAGTTGCATCAATTATTAGTTCATAGATTTAAAAGGAATAAATAGGAACATCTGTGTAGTTATTGGTTTCACCATTGCGGAGTGATTCTAATGAATATATATATATATATATACCAAAGATTATAGCTTAAGTTTCTATGAATGTAGCTCTCTTGTTAAAACAAAGAGCTTCCTAATTTTTTTCGTTTATCTTTGCAGGAGAGGATTCAGCTTGAAACTGCCAGATTGTATAAACTCGCTGGAATCAATCCCCTTGCAGGTACGGTTTGTTGGTTCAGGTTTTTAGTTTGTATTTATTTCTTAATTTCTTTCAGTATGTGGTTAAGCTATAGTTTCATTTATCTATTAGGCTGCCTACCCACTCTAGCCACAATACCAGTCTGGATTGGGCTATATAGAGCCCTCTCAAATGTTGCGGATGAGGTACGTGGAAAACAAAATTATATCCTTTTGTTTCTGCAACTGCCTTGAGGTTCTTTTCTGACTAGTTGTTGGATGCTTGTTACTAACTTTAAGGGACTCTTAACGGAAGGCTTTTTCTGGATTCCTTCTCTTGCTGGTCCAACAACTGTTGCTGCAAGACAGAATGGCAGTGGAATCTCATGGCTGTTCCCTTTCGTTGTAAGTATCATCCTAGTTCTTGTTAAATCTTATTCACTTCTATTATTCAAGCAAAAAAACTGATGAAAAAGAGTTATCAGCTCTGATTGAAGAAAACTTTGCGTGAAGAATTGTTGGACATAATTGCGGATATCTAAAAAATTTCCGTTTTATTTCTCAGGAGGGACACCCACCTCTCGGATGGTCAGACACATTAGCGTATCTTGTCTTACCTCTGCTGCTCATCTTCTCTCAGTACCTCTCCATTCAGATTATGCAGTCCTCACAGCCTCAGGTATAGCATCTTCTGGCATATGCGATGGTCTAGGTAGTAGTTAACTAAACCGACAACGAATCGGTTATGCAACATAGAAATTGAGGGTGTGGCCTCTTTTACCATCATGTTTTTTTCTCAGAGTAATGATCCAGCCATGAAGAGCTCACAAGCGGTGACGAAGCTTCTTCCGCTGATGATTGGCTATTTTGCATTATCCGTTCCTTCTGGTTTAAGTCTTTACTGGTGAGTAGTAGCAACTGGGTTTGTGTATTTTGGTGTGGGGGTTTCAGCTTTCCATTTGCTTTTTCTTCTGAGTTGAAGAGTGTTTTTTCAGGTTGACCAACAACATTTTGAGCACAGCGCAGCAAGTATGGCTTCAAAAATATGGTGGTGCCAGGAATCCGGTGGAGAAGTTAACTAATTTGGTCATGAAGGAAGATAAAACTCAAAAAGTTGACAAATCTATTTCGGAACCGCTGGTTCAAAAGTCTGTCGCTGAACTGAAAATACCGAAGGTTGGTGAAAAAGTTACACCAGAAGGGCCCAAGCCTGGTGAAAGGTACCAAAATTTCTGAAATGTGTTGTTATTGGTGACAAGAAGCTATTTGTTGCATTGTGAGTATTAAGATGTTGGTTCGATTCTCAGGTTCCGGCTGCTCAAAGAGCAAGAAGCAAAGAAACGTCGAGAAAAAGAAGAGGAGAGGCAGAAAGCTGAAGCAGCTCTGTCAAATCAAAACACAAACAGCACACAGGAACAGGATGAAAAATCTGATACAGTCGTTATCCCTGAAGTAGAGAATGAAAAAGTCAAAGTTTCAGCAGTGCAAGAAACAACTGATGACACTGTCGGTGTGAATGGGAAGCCATCCATTCAAAAGGAGGAAGCTACGAATGGAAAATTCGGTGTTGGCCATGATACAGAACAACACCATTCTCATGAAACATAGAAGTAAAGGTGAAGCCAAACAAACAAGATTTGAACAAGACAAGAGGAGGAAACTCAGTCAGTACTCAGCTTTAGCCCCTCTGCAACAGAGTTGGAAGTTTATAGATCTTAAGGAACATTGGTGTTTAGAATTTGTGTACAAAAGCCATAGGAAATGGGGTTTTCGTATGTGTCATAGACGCTTGGTTCATGTGCCTTATATTCTTATTTAGAAGCAAATGAACTACGTTTATCATCATTCACTGGTTTTCCTCCAATAAGACAATAGATTACTCTTAACGATGAGACTTGTGTGCATGAATAATCATGAAGCTTAAAAGACGCAAATTCTCTCTTATCATCAGTAGCTGAAGTAGTGATCTTTCTGAATGCAGTTTGGTTTCGGTGTCAAATCAAAATCTAGCGATGTTCTTCAATAAAATCTTGCAATAGAAAGGGAAAAACCGAAGTACAAAATGATGTTCAAGAGTGTTAAAGAGCTAACAGAAAGCAAACAAAAATAAACACACCACACGAGGCCAAAGGGTGCCACATCAGTATTCAGAGTTAGAGATGACATCGTCGATCTTTAGAATCATCTTAACGACTTGCGTTGCAAGCAAGATCTGCTGCTGTTTCCCGATCAAAGTTTCAAACACATTCTGCTCCCTCATATCGTTTGTTCCCACGTCGTTGCAATCTATCCCATAGAAAGGAATGTTCTCCTGTTCAGGCATCCACAAAAGCCAACTTGTTCAGTCACCGAACAAGCAAATTCAAAATGGAAAACAAGATAACAAGCTCATCATCAATTACTTACCTTAATTTGCTGAGATTTAACTGCAGAGAGTGTCTCAATGGGCTGTAATCCACTGTTCTCCGCAAGAGCCATAGGGACTGAGTCCAAAGCCTCTGCAAATGCCCTAATTGCGTACTGCATAGAAGGAAGTATTCACACATAATGTCATAAGCGTGAAGATTTGTGAGATCAATAATTACACTTGAGACTCAAAGAAGAGGAAGATTGTTGTTTTACCTGTTCGACGCCAGGGTATTTGTCAGCTGCTGCTTCAACTGCGAGCGAGCAGGCGATTTCAGCTGCACCACCTCCGTATACAATTGATTTGTTGCGGATGAGATTCCTTGCCACACACAGAGCATCGTGGATACTACGCTTCGTTTCTTCGATCATCATTTTGTTACCTAAACCATACATAGCCCGTTACAAATTGTTTGATCAGTCAGTCAATAAATTTTGTCCACCATATACTTTGTAAACATATTAGAAAAGGCTGCAAGTACCTCCACGGATGAAAACAGTGACAGCTTTCGAGTTTGCACAGTGCTCAATGTAAAGCATCCGTTCTTTTGTTGTGCCAAATGATTTTTCACGAACTACGCCAGCCTGAAAAGATAAACAAGTGTGGGATGTTCAATGGTCTGATTTAAACATATGCTACATTACACTGATACTCCTGACACCACCTACTGAAAGTAAATAGTACCTTTCCTAACTTCTCAGGGGTCAACTCCTGGAATCTTGGTACAATTCTTCCGCCTACAAAAGATAAAGATCCTCTCAGCTTTACATAATCGATTAAAACACTAGCAACAAATGCTATGAGTAGTGATGTACAAACCTGTGGCTATTGCGATAAGCTCTAATTCAACACCACCAACCCATCTGACAGCAGGCAAATTCCGGTGCATCAATAGATGGTTTGCCTCATCATCGAATCCCCATTGGCAAATGACCAGTGTAGCTCCAACATCCTGCAACGATCATGCATAAATAACATTATAACAGACAAACCAAAGATCTAAATGACAATGAGAGAAAAAAAAAATTATATAAACCGACCTTGCACTTTTGAACCATCTCATCGAAATAAGTCTGCTCTTGCTTGCGCAAAGTCTCAAACTTCTCCACTGTGTCAATGTCCACCTTATGCTTAGTCTTCGGCTTCGGTGGCTCAAAGGGGCAAGTCAAAATGGCAATGTGCGCATCTGCAATATGCTTCGGCATTTGTGGATGGCTCATGTCTTTGTCCACCAGTATTCCATATATAAGCTCAGTGTCCTCCAACTTTCCCCCAACTTTGCCCTCTACTTTGATCAGATCCAAGTTCACATCCCTCCTCTCTAAATCAGCAACAGCAATCACTGCTTTCACAGCAATCTCAGCCAAACTGCGCTTGCATCGATTCACACTGCAGCAATGAGCAGAAAGGTAAAGTTAAAACAATACTCTACAAACCATTAAAATAACAATTATGTAAAAGTAGCTTGACATTACATCTTTGAGGATAGAGTAGTCATGCATGTTTGAACCAGTGGCTCGAAGTTATCAGCGTCGAATTCAAACTTCTGAGCTATGCGCTCCAAATGCTCTACTGCGACTCTAGAAGCCATCTCGTATCCCTCAGCAATACGGATAGGATGAATTCCCCTATCTAGCTGACGCTCAGCTTGCTCCAGAAGTGCACCAGCCAAGACAACAACACCCGTTGTGCCATCACCGATTTCATAATCCTGACTCCGTGACAGTTCAACCATAAGTTTCGCAATCTGGTTGTCAACATCCATTTGCTCCAAAATGGTTGCACCATCGTTAGCTGGAAACCAAAAATGGTTAAGTTAGAATCCAAAAAAGCAAAAAACAGATCATGCTTTTCACCAAAAGGCACAGCTACTGCTACCAATTTTGAGCATATTGAACTACTGCTAAGTGAAATGAGCTCAAATCCAATAGACATTATAAGGCAATAATGAGAAAGGTGTATACAAAATAGCATCAATTGATGAAAGAAACCAAATTTTTCAATCCTCAGTTATTAGCATTTTAAACCACAGAGCAAGCTACTTGAGCTTCGTGGACATAGCAAATCGATTCTCAAAAACTATACAGAGAAAAAGCTAAATGGATCCATTGATCAAACAGTTGCATCGACATAGTAAACCCTACTCAAGTAGCTAAAATCGAAAAGCAGATATGAAATCAAAAGAGAGAAACGAACTGATGGTGACGTCTCCGTCAGGTCCCTGAAGCATCTTGTCCATTCCTTTAGGTCCGAGAGATGAACGGAGGATCCGAGCCACCGCTTTGCCGGCAGCAATATTGGCTTTCTGGGCATCGATGCCTCTAAGACGGGTCTTCTGATCCTGCTCCCTCAGTATAATGAACGGACGCCCGAACTCATCGAACGCCAGCGCCATTTTCGAACCTTAAGTTTTCTCGATCCGATCCGACTTCAGATCTTGGTTTTTCTCTCGCTGAACTTAGAGAGAGAACAAAGAGGTTGAAATGGGAAGAAGAAGAGTATCTCGAAGATTTGAGAGCGCAAATGGTCGAGTGTAAAACCCTAACTCGTAGCTGATGGCAGGATCGTAAATTGAAACGGACTCAAGGGCCTAACAAAATATTTGGGCTTACAATTTAAAGCCCATTTGTCTATGATACAATATAGTTCAGGGCCTAAAACATTATTCATGGGAATATTTGTAGTTTTGTACTATATTATGAGACTTCAAATCATCTTTTTTTTCTTCAACGTGACTTCAAAATAATTATTTTACATAGCAACACATCCCACTTGAATCCACTGTTGAGTTCTTTGGCAAGAGCTCCCAAAACAGTCCAATTATGGCTATGAATTGTGACCATTGAAGGAACAAGGGGAGATGAATAGAAAGAAAAAAAGGAAAAGGAAAAATTGTTCCCTCTCATATAGTCATATTTGGTGAGGTCCGTGAGGAGTATGTTTACTCTATGGTTGTAACTGGACTGTAGTTTTTTGGAATAAAATTATATGGAACGGTTGATTCATGAATAAATTTATATGGAACGGTTGATTCATATAGATTCAACAATGTGTTAACCATTTAGTTTGGATGGAATGGAAAGGTCATTCCATCAATTCCAAAATAAATAAACATATTTTTTGGTGTTATCTACTTTTTCCAAGTTCAGAATGTTTTAACATTCTGCTTATTTTATTTATTTTATCAAAATCAACTCGTCTTTAGAAAGCAGGTGTGTATGCCTTCGTTTTATTATGGTTCCATGATAAATAATCATACCGCGTACATTCATTATCCGGTTCATCAGCAAACGAAGATCAACATGTAGTCGCGTGCTGTGCTACCAGTGAAAAATGATCTATATCTTACCAAATCCATTTTTAGGTAATCCAGTCGATCTACATTGGATTGTACGGTTATCCTCCATCGGAGTTCTAACGTTTTCTAAAAATAAAGTTCTAACTATATATAAACATTATCAAACCCATTTCCTCCCCAATCATCACAATCTCCAAACCTCAAACCCTAAACTATAATAAAAGAGAGCTACGTAAGAAGGAGAGAGAGAGAAGAATGGGTCGCCAAAACGTTGTTGTAGTCTTTGGTCTCGTGTTCTTGGCCGTTGTTGGCCTAGCCGCAGCTGCCTCCTCTCCTTCAGCGTCGCCATCCAAAGCTCCGAAGTCTGCCCCTAAAACTGAGGTCGAAGCTCCAGTCACCGACGACCAGATCGGAACCACCGGCGACGATGCAGCTGCTTCTCCTGGTGATGGTGACGTGGCAGTGGCCGGTCCTCTAGGAAGTGACTCCTCCTACGGTAGCAATGGACCTTCAGGCTCTGACGATTCTGCTGACAGTGGTGCCGCGGCTCTTGGTCTATCTGCGGCCGTTGTTGGTGCTGCATCCATCGCCGGTTCTTTCTTGTTTCTCTGAGGTGGGTATTATTATGAGAAGGTTATTTTGAAAGAAAAATATTTATATGTAAGGATGATTGTGATGATCTTGTCGTCTTTTCCCTTGTTATGAGAAATGTTGTCTTCGTAATAGAACGAAAAACACGATGATAAGATACAAATTACGGGTCGAATAAATATACAAATTTATCAAGCAAAAAAAGTTTTTTTTAAAATATAAAATTGAGGTTTTTTTAACAAACATTTTTGAGGTTTTCAATATACAAAACACACTAATTTAGGTTGAATCATCACCACTGAATGCAATCCTATCTTGGGATGCAGATATTTGTTTCAACATATTATGGGACGTGAAAATACATATTTTGCATCCCAAAGGAGTTGTATAATTGAAGAAGATATTGTTAAGTTTTATGGATTTCTAATTCAAAATCAATTGACAGTGATGGATTAACTCTTTATTTATATATAGATTTATATCATTATTGTCTAGCTTCGGATATATAATAAACAAAGAATAAATTGACAGTGATTTGTTCTGTTACTAGAATTAAACTAGTAGCCAAATTAAACTATCACAAATCTCGCAAAGGAGATATGGGCGATACATATTTTCGATAAACATTCAAATACGTGAATAAATACTTTCACCACTAAAAAAAATAAAAGGGTAATTTACACCATAATAGTACTGTATAGTGCAATGTTTTCAAATATCCAAACCGGATGACCACCTTAATCTTCACTAATTTTTTTGTAGTTATTATCACAATTGCATCACTATTTAACGATACACTTTTTTTTACTGAAATTTAACTGATAAAGTACTTTATCACCACTATTTGTAACATTAACATGTATCAAACTGGTGAGACTTATTTAAAATGAAGTTCTGAAATGACAGATTGTAGTAGTATCCATTCCTTTAAGCGCCAATTCTATAACTGTAACAACAAGTACCACTTCCACTCAGCTACCACTTGCACTAAGTTTCATCGATCAACCTATACGAAGGAAAAAATGATTTTGTCTTCACAAGAAGATTACATTATGGAAATTTAAAGATGTGGTCACACACTCACACTCACACGCCAGTTGGGTTTGGGGATCTTCCACTTTAGAAGCACAGCGAGGGACCGACCCCATCAACGAGTGAAGAAAGAGCCGTACGCGTAGTGCATACATTGGTGTCTTACTCTTTTGGTCCTACTCAACCAAATACATATTTTCTTTTTCCTTTTTCTATTTTGGTCTCTTTTCTCTCTTTTTTATGTTGATATCTCTATAGCTAGTCTTATTTGCGAAAATATAACGACGTATTTAGGATTTTCTTATCAAGTATCATCTACATCATCATATTTGATAGAGAGAGTACCACAATCACTAACCGTCCAGATGTATAATAGTATTTGTTTGAAATTAATTTCTCAACGATTTAAATATGTTTTGCTTTCTGAAAAAAAAAGGTTTTCGAAATGACCATACAAAAAGTGCTATGTAATATCCGTGTAATGATATTTTGTGTTTATCAAAAAAAAAAAAGTAATGATATTTTGTGGATGAATTATGTAGTTCAAAACAAAATAAACAAATATATGAGTGCTCTTCGAGTTTGCCAGCGAGAGGGGGACACACATACGACAGGATATTTAAATTCCGACAGTGTTATTTATCCACGGTATTTTTGATATATAAAAAATATGTATCACAGGATATTTTCTCGTTTCAATGTTTTTTTGTAAATGAAATAATTACTTAGAGAATACATATGCGATTGACAAGGTTAATAGAAGCTGATTTCATCACTTACAGAATTTAGATGTCGATGATAGGTGTAGAGAACACTTGCCTAAAACTCTAGAAAAATGAGTATAAAGCTATCTACTTTATGAATTCATTACCGAAACAGTTTGAACAAGCTAATTAATAATGATTTGAATTGTTGGACTAGAGCATTCGAGGTTGACCAACATATACATTACTTAATTTGTAAATCACAGTCAATGCATGCTTACGAGTTTCACGAACTTTTGGTCAATCTTTTACCCAAATTTCAGTTGAAATCAATTTGAACATATAGCATATAACTTTTTTTTTTTTTAGTTCTATCTTTACATTTTCATCACTTGTGTCGATTTATACAATCTCCGACAAAAAGATCTTATAACATCCATGCCTTACAAACAAACAATGAGAGTCTATTTTTTTTAATAGTAGCTAACATCACGTACAAGATCGTAAACAACTAAACATTGTTCTTCCTGTGGTTCTAAATTTTGAAATTATTTCGGTCTAAAAGGTAAAAAACATAGTTTCTTCTTTCAACAATAATCATATTTTTAGCTTCATTATCCGCATGTAAGCCTGATTACATGAATCTCGAGCATATTGTGTTAGGTTTAGTTTGTGGTTATTTTAGGTAATTAGGTTTCAAGTTGACCACTTTTCTAGGCCTAGACAAGACTGGTTTTGGAGTAGTAGTAAATAGTAGGTTGTACATATTTTATTTTCATTTGTGTGCATGCATAATGATGAGTTCCAACTAATGTTTTTTTTTGGGTCAAAATGATATGTTTTTCTTTTACAACATTGAAAAAAAAAAAAAAAAAAACAAAACAAAAGTAAGTTCTTTCATTAACTTTCCAGTTCTTATTTTAAGGAACATTTATCAATAGAGTTTTTTTTTACCTCAAAACTCATGTTTATTAATATTATCCGAGCAAGTTAGTTTCGAAAACCAACCAGCTTGGGATCGTATGATCTACATGAGTAAAACAAAAGCCTTGTGCTCGTGCTCCTTTTAAGAGACGATCCGCACATACATTTAGTAGCCGTGGAATAAACGACAGTGAGAATAAAGTAAAAGAAGAACGAAGAGTATGAAATTCATCTAACTCCGATATCATTGACGGCCAATCTTCTTCATTGTCAACAATTCTCACAAGTTGCAGGCAATCTGTCTCAAAAGATAGTGCCGTTATACCCTGTTCCAGAGCTTTCGTCATTGCCCAAACCAGGGCTGCCAGTTCGGCATGGAGTGGTGTGGAGACCTGGTACTCCGCCATGGCACCAAAAAGGCGTTCGTCATTTGCTGTTTCAAGCACGAAACCACCTCCGAAGACATTACAATCTCTACTCCAAGAGGCATCAGTTTGACACCGTGATGCTGTTATTATTGAGTCTGTTTGAACAACAGGACTGGAGATAACATTATCACTCACGGTTTTGTCCACCAATTGTGCCAAGCTCCATGTCTCCGATTCTGCACATGCAAGTTGGAAAGTGTCTAAGGACGAAATATCTTTATTATTGAAGACTTTGTCGTTCCTCGCCTTCCATAGGTACCATAGAATCCATGGGAATCTTGCTATCGTTATCTCTGGAACCTTCTCTTCTTTCGCACGCCAAAACAGATGGTCCACGTTTTTGTATAGAGCGTCACACGGGAATATGCCCGGATGAGTTGGGAACTCGGGTATACTCCAGACCAATCTAGCCATTGGACATTGAAAGAGGAGATGGTTTACTGTTTCTGGTGTTGTTTCACATCTAGGGCAGAGTCATTCTGTACCGCATTGTCGTTCTACTAGAGAGTTTCGGACCGGCAAGCAGCCGGCTATAGATTGCCACATAAAGTGTTTAATCTTCCTTGACGTTTTCGTTGTCCATACTCTGTTTTTTAGTGGGTTAATGCTCGGTTCCAGTACCTGTGGAGATTCGCGATCTCCTTTTAGCTGTGATGCTAAAGCATAACCTGACTTTACCGAATAAGTTCCTGATTTGGTAAATGCCTAGACGAGGCTATCCATCTGTGTGAGACGATTTGGCTTGATACAACGGATCCATCTGATTTTCTCCGTCGTAAAGAGTTGGTCCAGGACGTTAGCTCTACATGTCATTGTCTTGTGATCTATCAAGTGGTAAACTAGTAAATATGGATCTTTGAAGCCTCCTTTGCCCACTAGTTGTCTCGTGGTGTTACTGGAATCCATGCATCACTCCAAACCGCCGTGTTTGCGCCAGAGCCAATATTTTTCCGGAGGCCAGCTTTCAGAAGATCTCTTGCTGCGGTAAGACTCGTCCATACATATGATGGGGTATTCACTTTTTGACAAACCAGTGGGTTTGTATGTAGGAAGTAGCGTCCTTTTAGGATCCGTGCAAGTAAGGAGGATGGATATTGTATAAGTCGCCAAAGTTGCTTCGCAAGTAAAGCGAGATTGAAATTTTTAAGGTCTCTGAACCCCAACCCGCCTTTTCCTAAAGGCATGCATATTTTTACCCATGCAATCCAATGCATACCCCGGCTACTTTGATTTGTACTCCACCAAAAGTTTGATATAGCACTTTGGAGCTTCTTGGTAATTTCTTGGGGGAGTAGGAAGCACGACATGACATAGGTAGGGAGAGCTTGGGCTACTGACTTAATCAAAACTTCCTTTCCACCTTTGGACAATAGTTTTGCCAACCAGGAATTTATCCTTTTACTGAGACGGTCTTGAATGAAGGAGAACACCTGTTTTTTTGATCCGAAGATTTTCTCCGGTAAACCCAGGTACATTCCCATGCCACCCTCCTTTGTGATTCCAAGAGTACGTTTTAGGTCATAACGCTGGTCATTTGGTACTTTATTCCCAAAGAAGATTGAAGATTTAGCAGTGTTAAGTTGCTGGCCTGAAGCTTGGCCATATGTATTGATAATCTTTAAAATCTCAGCACATTGCTGGACATTTGCTTTGCAGAAAAAGAGGCTGTCGTATGCAAATAAGAGATGTGAAATCGCCAGGCTGTTTCTTGCTATCTTTAGTCCCGTTACACGTCCCTCTTCTTTTGCGCCTCGTAGCTGTGCCACTAGTGCCTCTGTTAGTATGATAAACAGAAAGGGTGAGAGTGGATCGCCCTGACGCAGTTTTCTTGATGGACTAATATGGCCTTTAGCCTCTCCATTGAGTAGCATCTGATAGGACACCGACGATATGCACGATCTGATCCAAGAGTCCCATTTTTCTGAGAAACCCATTTTAAGCATCAAAGCTTCAAGGAAATTCCATTCCACCCTATCATAAGCTTTACTCATGTCCGTTTTAATGGCCATGAATTTATTCTTACAACTAGGGTTTGTGCGGAGGGCGTGAAAAGCTTCTTGGGCAATAAGGATGTTGTCTGTGATGAGTCTCTTGGCCACAAAGGATGACTGTGTCTCCGAAATAAGTTTCAGGAGGAATCTCTTCAATCTTTTGCAGAAAAATTTAGAAATGATTTTGTAGCTGACATTACATAGGCTTATTGGCCTAAATTCTGACATTTCTTGAGGTCTCTCCGATTTTGGGATCAGGCATATGTTGGTTTGGTTTAGGCGTGCGTCAAAGAAGTCGGAGGAGAAGAATTCTTTTACCATTGCTATAACATCTTTTGCCGTGATTTCCCAAAATTGTTGTTTGAAAAGGATAGTCATTCCATCCGGCCCTGGTGCTTTCTCTGGATTGATGTCTTCGATGGCCAGTCTGATCTCCTCATTGGAGGGAGGTTTGGTTAGAGATTGGTTGATATCAGAGTTTACTTTCACGGTAACGTACCGGAGAGCCTCGTCAAAATCGGTAGGGTGTGACGAGGTAAAGAGGTTTTGCAAATAATCTGTCGCCACTCTCTCTATGTCCTCCTCTGTTTCTGCCCACGAACCGTCACCTCTTTTTAACTTTGTGATGCGGTTTCTTGCTTTACGTAGTTTGATGGTTGTATGGAAAAATTTCGTATTACGGTCCCCTTCCTTTAGCCATGTAACCCGGCTTTTTTGCTTCCAATAAAGTTCTTCTTCTCTAAAAGCTGAGCATACGTCCCATTTCAGTTTAAAGACTTCCTCATTCGTCATGCTATCGTTGGTTTGGGCATGTTCCAACAACTTTTTGATCTCCTCGATTTTCTTTATAGAGTTGGACTGATTTGTTTTCTTCCAGCATGAGAGAGATCGTCGGCAAGTTTGGACTTTTGTATAGACATCTCCCAGGTCCGAGATGTCTGTTTGACCCCATCCTTCTTCTATAGATTTCTTCAAACCGTCCTTGCCTAGCCATCGCTTATCAAATTTGAATCCTCTTTGTGCCGTGCCGGGTTTAGACAAGATTCTGGTTAGTATCGGCATGTGGTCTGAGCCCCAAAGTTTGAGATACTCCACATTAGTGTGGGAAAAATCATGGTGCCAGTCTTCATTGCCAACGGCTCTGTCGAGTCGGCATTGCATTTTTCTACATCTCCTATATCCGACCCATGATTTTGAGTTCCCCTTAAAGGGAAAATCGATCATGCCACAACTGTCGAGCATATTTCGAAATGGAAGAAAGGATGATTCGGATCTTTTACGACCCCCTCTCTTTTCCCAATTGCCAATCATTTCACTGAAGTCACCCATAATGAGCCAAGAACCTTGTCTGTTATAGCTAAGTTGGACAAGACGATCCCAAAAAGCTTCTCGGCCATCAACGACCGGATCTCCATATACGAACGAAATGAACACTTGTTTTCCTTCGATTTTAGCTTCAATATCAATCATTCGTTTGTCCGCAGAAATTATTGTAACATCAAAAGAATCAAAATAAAAAAGAGCTAGTCCACCGCTTGTACCTTCCGGTTCCACGGTGCACAATTTATTATAAACAAAAGAAAACTGAAAATCTTGCATAACAGAATTAATGTTTGTTTCTGAAAGAAAAAGAAAAGATGGTAAAAAACAGCGGTGCAGCTCATCCATATGCTTCCTTGTCAAATAAGCTCCTGCACCTTGACAATTCCATGCAATTGTGTTCATATCTTCTTACTGGGTGGTTTCTGGGACACCACCGAACCTAAAACAGCAAGAGTTTTTTCTTAGAGCAGAGGGAAACACCTCATTGCGAGGGAGACGAGATGGAGCCAAAGTTTATGATTTTTTACCCGTTGTTGGCTTCTTTTTTGGCGATGGTTTGAGAAGGAGGGCTTGGAGCTTCCTTGAGACTTGTCGACCTTTCTTCTCCGGGCTGGGGACAGGTTTCTTCTTTCTTCCCTGAGGTGCGTTCTGGAGCACCTTCTCTGTATTCTTTGGGATCTCTGCCTCTGGTTCCTGCATCTCTTCATTAAACTCTTTCTCCTGCAAAACCATTGGGGATAGTTGTGAAATAGCATCTATCCTCTCCTCGTCGGAGGCCAGCTCTTCTCCGAGAAGGTCGTCGTTCTCCAACATCACATCATCGAGTGCACTGTACGCAAGTTCGTTGATCATATAGTCGATTTGATCTGCGGTGAGGGTTTCGTCGAGCTCTCCTTCTTCAGTGTTTGCTAGAAACTCTTCCTCCATTGGGGTTAGCAGAGAAGCTGTTGGATCTTGGTCTTGATGAGTAACGTTTCCTGGATATGGAGCTGGGTTGGAAGCCGGTTCGATGATAGAGAGGCTCTTGAGTGGCTGAGGTTTCTCCATGTACCTCATCATTTTTTTCCTCTTTGAGAGTTCCACCACGTGTTCTTTGCCCTTGCGCTTGTTGGGGCGCTCGCTCTCAGCTATGGTTGGATATGTGATCAACAAACCCTTGGCTTTAGTTCGGCTCCTTTCCATGTTATTTGGTCTTTCGGTTATGGTTTGTTGGGAGTCCGATGGAGGTTCCTGTACTGCACTGCGCATGTTGGAGACTCTAGAAGTTGGGGTATCGAGTTGTTGTATTTTTTTTGGGTGCCAGACTTGTTGGGAATCTTTTCTCACATCCCGAGAGCTTCTCCGTTCATTCGTTGGCTTCTCGTATGGGTGGTATCGGTCTTTGCCGGACTGTCTCTTGTCCAAATGGCTCCGATCTAGTCGAGTCCATACCTCTCGGCCTCTCGAATCTCTTCTTTTGCTTAATTCCTGTCGGAGATCTTGGTGTCTCGAGACAGATTTGTTCCTGGCTTGAGATCGAGACTCTGAGTAGCTTGTGTGATCCGATCTCTGACGATATTCACGTTTAGGTATGTTGGTCCTTACACAGTCATCGTAGAGGTGATCATCACGTATCTCGGTTCTCTGGCTCACCCATGCTTCTTTTGTTCTTGTAGAATTGGTGGTTGCATTAACTCCATATCCAAACAGAGCTTCTTGTCGGAGTTCTTCCAGCCGTAACCTCTTCTTTTCCTCATGTTGTTCTTCGGTGAGCTCCGGGCAGGACGCCTCTCCATGGGATAGGAGTTTGCAAGTGAAGCAGTGCCGTTGTAAGCCCTCGTAAGTCAGGGTTACAGAAGCGATATCTCCATTAGGAAAACCAACTTTTCTTTCAAATTGCAGAGGTTTGTCCGCGTTGAGGGAGACTTGGAATTTGGCTCTTTTGGCATCGATATTAGTGACTGTTCCGAGGGCTTTGCCAATTTCGTTGAAAGTTGGATTGTTTCAGAAGTGAACCGGTACACCAGTCACCGAGACCCAAAAGATCATCGTATTAGGGAAGTCTTCACGCGTGAAAGGTTCCCATTGTTCTAGTGCAAAGCTCCACCGGTTAAAGTCCGTTTGGCTAAAACCTTGTTCATGTCGTCCACGTGATCGAAATCAAACTGGAACCGACCATTGCCAAGGTTTATTCCCTGAGTTCTTCCTTCCACATCCCAGATCTTGGGCTTCGGGAGTAGGCTGATTAAAGCATCAATGCTTCTGCCTTCACGGTTGAATGTTCGCCCTATTAGGGTTTGTTTGAACTGTTCGGTTACTGCAGTGAGATCACAGTCGGGGATCTGGATGATCTCATCATCTACGACAAGTCTTTTGTGGGCTGCGCTCGGGCTTCCTTCGCGGCGTGCGGATCCATTGAGTTAGCTCATGGCTTCAGACTTCTTCACGGGAGAGATAACAATAGATCTCGAGTAAACGTAGCACCCACGCTAGAATCGTGAAACGTACAAATCGTACCGTAACCGTAGACAGGAGAACCTCGGTGAGAACCGTCAAACTATGTGACTAGATCTCGGGGGTTTGGGAGCTTCGATAAATTACTTAGCAGAGTGTTAGAAAGGCGATAGCAAGGGGCTAGAGAGAAAACGTGTCTTGAAAGGGAGAGTTTTTGCCGTTAAGATGTAATAAAATTTTGCGGCCAAAAGTTCCTTTTAGAAGAGCCAAAACCCTAAGGGGGGAGGCGCTCTCGTTTTCTCATTTTAGTTAACTTTAAGATAAGAATGTGTGGAAGAAACTGATTTATTTACCAATAGAGCTATTTGTCAAATGTTAATACAATTAGTGGAGTAGATCATTAAATTGAAATCGGGATTAAAAACCAAACAAAAAATAATTAGTTTAAGTATATAGTTATGGTTTTTAATGTGTCCAACAAACTAAAATTAAACATCATATTGTTAGGAACATAGAGAGTAGTTTTCTTCTCTCCTTATATAATGGCTTAATGCCCACGCTACCCATGCTTGCCCAGCTTTTAGTTAGGGCCGATTATGTATGTTACTTTAGTTATGACTCTGTGTTGGTGTGGCTAAATGAACATTTTTGTTGCTAGTGTGCAAACACTAGTTCGCGTATATAGTCAATCTCTAATCACAAAAATCAAATTGTAGATTCTTGGAAACATATGAGAAAGACGCAAGATCTTTCCTTGTTCCTACTAACCTTTCACTGTTCTTTGCTGGCAATTTCCTCTCATCGCTACTTTCCCAGTCTCAACTCCTGATAACGACCGACCTTTCCTACTTGTAGTTTTCTTAATTAATTTAATCATTTATCTATATGGTCACGGCTATTAAATATGGCTCGGTTTTGATGACATTTGGCCCATTCATTGTGTCTCTCTTTAATTAGCAACTTTCCACTTTCCATCATCGATGTGACCATTCTAATTATTCATTTTCGTGTTTCGTCCACGTTTCACACCCATTTCTGAATTTATGATAACTATTGAATCACTCAATCACACAACTATCCAACATACAACGAAATACACAAAGTGCTTCTATATATTTTCATAAACTTCGTTGTTTATCTATTGATTAATTTGCATTGGTTCATAATTAATTGGGTCCTACTTTCTCCTTGACCCATGCCGCTATCTTCCAACCTCATCAATGCTGTAACGCAAACCCAATTTATTCTTCTTTTACCATTACTTTGATTGATTTTCAAGTTCTTGTTTTGTACCCCCACTAACACACCATTGTGTGTATTTGACAATTTCTTCTTAAAAATGACCATTATACCATTACTATCGGTCAGCAACAAGTACAAATGTACAATCTCTAGTGTAAACACCCATGAAAAGAAAAAGAAGAAAAATAATTAACTAATTACTATTGATCGACCCATTTCGAAAAACACCGCTCTGTACTTTCCTGCCACGTGGCGGAATCTCTCTGCACGACGCGCTTCTATATATATTTTCACATATTTCTACATATCTCTGCATCGTCTTCACCCACACACGAAGCTCACTTCTCTCACCAAACCGATACGCTTTCAAGAAAGATAACGAACAATGAGGGTTATCTCATGGCTGTTCGATTCAGAAGACTCTTCCCGGAGAAGACGAACACCAAAATCTACCGTCCATTTAGATTCCGCCGATAGCGCCACGTCATCCTCACTAAGCGAAGCAACCGGCTCTAGCAGCCTCCATAGCAGTCTCTCTCTCCAAACACTTCCCTCCGTTCCTTCTCTTCAGAGAATACCTTCAGACACTCTCGCCGTCACCACCGTCTCTTCCTCCGTTACCTCCTCTTTCAAACTCCGGGAACGGAGTCTTCCCGTCACTTGTCTCGCCGTTAACGAAGGTTACCTCTTCGCCGTCTCCGGACACGAAGTCAGCATCTACGACCGCGCCATGTCTGCTCATCTCGACACTTTCAACGGTCAGGATCCGTCCTCGGGATCCGTCAAGTCCGTCGGCTTCTCCGGCGAGAAAATATTCACTGCTCACCAGGACGGGAAAATCGGAGTTTGGAAACTAACCGCGAAAAGCGGTTACAAACAGTTAACGACGCTTCCCACGTTAAACGACCGTTTACGACGTTTCGCTCTCCCCAAAAACTACGTTCAAGTACGCCGTCACAGAAAACGTCTCTGGATCGAACACGCTGACGCCGTTACCGCTCTCGCCGTCAATAACGGCTTCATTTACTCCGTCTCTTGGGACAAGACTTTGAAGATATGGAGAGCTTCCGATCTTCGTTGTAAGGAATCAATTAAAGCCCACGATGACGCCGTTAACGCCGTCGCCGTCTCAACTAACGGCACCGTTTATACCGGTTCCGCGGACAGGCGTATCCGGGTTTGGGCGAAACCCGCCGACTCGAAACGCCACAAGTTGGTCGCGACTCTAGAGAAGCACAAATCGGCGGTTAACGCTCTGGCATTAAACGACGACGGATCGGTCTTGTTCTCCGGTTCGTGTGACCGGTCCATTTTGGTTTGGGAGAGAGAGGACAGCTCCAACTACATGGCGGTGAGAGGTGCCTTGAGGGGTCACGACAAAGCAATACTTAGCTTGTTTAACGTCTCTGATTTGCTACTGAGTGGATCTGCCGATCGGACGGTGAGGATTTGGCGGCGTGGAAGCGATAGTAGTTACAGTTGCTTGGAGGTACTTTCCGGTCACACGAAGCCGGTTAAGTCGCTCGCGGCGGTAAATGATACGGAGTTAGACGGTGTCATTTCGATCGTTAGTGGAAGTCTTGACGGTGAGGTTAAGTGTTGGAAGGTCTCCGTCACCAAACCGGAAAATTCGATTTACACGGGTCTCGTTTTATGAAATATTCTTTTTTTTTGTTTTTCTGTTTTTTATTTATTATTTGGCGAACAAAACATTTTGGCGTTTTTTAACCGTCACTTACAAACCACGAAATTATATATTGCAATACGTGCCAGAAATGTTATATATTTGTGTGCATAAGGTTAAAAAAAAAAACAAGTTTATCGATAATGAATAGTTGAATAAAATGAATTAAAATCTGACAAATGGACACATCTGCACATGTTCCTCAGGCGTAGAAATGAAGATGCTGTGCCACCTTGAAACCTGGAGGAAATCTATGGGGCTGATGTTTGATATATTTACGACTTTTTTCTGTATTAGATTCCTTACAGGTTTGTGATTGGTTGTCGGAATATAATACTTTCATATTAGGTCTGGACTCATTAGATTGTAAGAATAAAAGCATTATAATATCTGCATGCAAAAGTCCATGAACCTGAATCGAAGTGAGAATTACACAAGTATTGGGTTACGCCAATAACAAGAAGTCAAAAGACCCGTGAGGGTGGATAAGATATTAGATATTATGGGGATGATTGGTGGGAGTCTGTGGTTGCTCTCCACAGCTCTATATCTCTCTGCAGCATTCCAAAATTACCAATTATACTCTCATTTTATTTCTTTTCATTTTTGAAACATAGAGCAATTTTATTTATTTATGGAAGTTATGTAGCTGTAGAAAGCAATTTTTCTAGAGCACTAAATTTAGTGCTCTCTAAATTCTCTCTCTTCTCTTTCCTTATTATTTTGTCTATATTCTTTTTTTAATTTCTTATTTCTATATCTTTTTTTTTGTTTTGATATTTCATTTAATACACAATCTACAAAAAAAAAAATCTTACACCACTAAAAACTAAAGCCACAGCACTAAAACCTACAGCCTAAACTCTACAGCCAAAAATCTAAAGCCACAGCCATATCCAATCAGGCCCTATAACTGTGATTACTTTATAATAAAAAGATCATTTGGTGTATTTGTTAAACCAAAGTGAGATTATCAAGACAAAGGTACTTAATTAGTTGTTTAATCTCTAGTCTTGAGGTGAGAAGTGAAGAAGATCAATAGAGGGTCCGATTGTTAAAGGAGTCTTTAACTTATACCATGGTTTTGGCATTTGTACTACCACTTTTTGCTGTAATGCTCGATTTTTTGTAATATCACAAATGTATACTATTATAATTGGTTACATTCAGCAGTACAATTACTTTGTTACCGATCAAAACTAAAGTGTTTGACCCAATTTTTATAGGTATCATTTTGCTAGTTTCTTCTAATAGGTTTCATTTTGAATAATTAGATCACCATTCTTCAACTTTCAGAAAGAAAAAAAAATATTGTTCTTACCCGATTAACTCTTTCATAAAACTATGGATTCTACAAAAAAGGTTTCAAGCTAGTAGCTACCTACTCTTGATGTAGATATTATATGAACTCGTTTAACAATTGACTTATAAAATTATTGAATAAACTATCATTTACAGACTGTAATCCATTCATTGAGAATACACAAAGCAAAACTACAATGTTTGACAGTGAAACATATCTCTTTCATAGGTTTGACCCAAAACATGGAATTATATTTTTTTAAGCATAAAATAGGGCGGAATTACTAATTTTCAATTTTCAAAAGAAGAAAAATACAGGGTAACCGCCCAGGAAAAAAATGTAATGCTATGTCCACCACTGACAACCTCAGGGGAATCCCCTAGAACGGGTGATATTTGTCAAATAGATGGGGCTTGGAAGGAGACAGAGAGTCGAGCTGGGCTAGGATGGTTTTATTTGAACATGAATACTCAGGAAAAGCTAATGGGAACTCGTAACTTGAGAAGGGGAATATCGCCCCTCCAAACGGAGTTGGAGGCACTTATTTGGGCCATGCATTGTATGCTGCGGCATAATAAATTGCTAACGCGATTTGAGACGGATTGCTCTGATGTGGTGAAGATGGTGTCTACGCCAGAGGAGTGGCCAGCGTTCGCAATACTTCTTGACGAGGTTGACCGGTGTAAACGGAGGTTTACCTCCTTCTCCATCGCGCACATACCTAGGAAAAACACGAAGGCAGACAAGTTAGCACGGAGTGCTCGAGCTCTACCTACTGATGTGTATTATGTAAACTCTGTTTCGCCAACTTGGATTCCCGAGCTGGTTTAGAAATAGAGGCTGTCGACACAAAAAAGAAGAAAAATACAAAAGATTAAAGAAACTAGGGCAACCTAAAAAAAGGGGACAAAGATGGATCACATAAAATGCAACTTGTTAATAATTTTAAAGAAAATGCATGATATAATACATTTTATTTAGCATTATTGGTCAAACATGTACTGTTTTGATTCATTAACATGTTGCTGACTTATTACCAAAAACGACTTTTTTTTTTTTTGCCAACCAATCAATAATGCTCGAGTCCGAGTGTAGGGACGTCGCCGTTACAACTAAACGGGCATATACAATAATGACATTTGCGATTAAACTACCTTTTACCAGTTCTAATGATATTAGACAATAATACAAACAAACTTTTTAATATCACTCTTCACTATTGGCGGCATATTAATTTTTGATCCATAGTTTTGGAGCCATTGAGATAGAAACCTAGAGGAATATTCGAAGTCCGAGTGTAGGGACGTCGCCGTTACAACTAAACGGGCATATACAATAATGACATTTGCGATTAAACTACCTTTTACCAGTTCTAATGATATTAGACAATAATACAAACAAACTTTTTAATATCACTCTTCACTATTGGCGGCATATTAATTTTTGATCCATAGTTTTGGAGCCATTGAGATAGAAACCTAGAGGAATATTCGATTAATTTTTTAAAAAGATATGACACTTGCAAGTTTTTGTGTTTGCTTAATGAGAACTTACATATGTTAGGTGGTAGAGATTCAGCCTCTCCCCACCACATCACTTCTAGTTTCATTACAACATATGATGAGCATCCTGAAAAACTTGACTATTAATCTTTTCAAAGTTCATCGACATCTTCTTCGAACAAATCCGAGGTCACTCATGAAAAAAAAAAAAAAAAACTGATTCTACTTTCGGATCAGAGTAAGGGAACAAATCACCAACAAATATCACACCATTGAACACGTCTTTTTGTGTTATGAATTTAAGATCAAAGCAAATGCAGTATCCCCATCCTGAATAGGGAGACCCGATCGAAACAAAATATGGACTATATACGACTTTTTGTGTTATGATCCAGGAGAGGTGCCTCTCCAAAGAGTGCATTCACAGGTCTTTACCACAATGCATTGCAAATCATGTGGTGTGCGACTAATTTTGTAATTTTCTTTCATTATAAATATAATGTACATATATGCAATGCATTAAGATAGATATAAGTATACATAATAAAGTTATTTAGTTTTACACCTAACCACTTTTATCTATATGAATTATTCAAAATTTGAATAGTACCAACCAGACAAATCAATAGACTGGACATCACACATTTTAGAAAGAAATGGAATGTGAAGAGACCCATCTTGTGTGGCAAAAGTGGACAAACTTGACACATACCTTGGAGCGTGTACGTGACCGTAAGAATGTAAAGTAGACATGCAAGTTGGCCAACTTGAGCTCGTCTTATTACAAAAAAGAAGTCCTTTCTCATGATGACATACCCCTTTCTCTATTTCACAGATGGATATTATTCTTACAATCGGGTGGCCCAAGCTTTTGTTTCTTCTATATTTAGTGGAGAAGATTGCTTTCCGATTACGACCTTAGACCGAAAACTTGAGCGGTTGGCTAAGTTCGAATCTAATTGTTGAAGTTCATGGATCCCTAAAGACCTCATCATCTTATAAATATATGGATTCATGTGTGTGTATCTCGATTGCGGCAGATAATTTAAGTAGAAGATGACAAATAATCAAGCGTATATCTTAACAAATTTAGATATTTCTATGTTACGTGCATACGTATAAATCAGTTTTATATTAGTGAACTACGATATTATTACGGAGTGACTTATGGTGTGTGCTGTCTCGCTATTCACGACCTCATAACTCAAAGTTTAATAATTCTAATATAACTATTTAATCTGCTATCTACGTAACTATGATTCCACATTACTAAATTATGCACAATTGGGGTTTATATATATAATTCGCATGCCTTTTTAAGTTTTAATATTAGGTTGACTGTCAACTATGTGTGAAATAAGTTGGTCCGACCCACTTGACTAATTAGCTCATAATATCATTATCATTTTGGTTACCAAACTCGGTGATAAAAGTAAAAGAAAAGATATATAGTCCAATGAAGTAAAGTGGAGCTGAATTAATTTAGTTTTTAGAAAGACTATTGGTAAGAAATTAGTTCCTTGGCATCTCAAATGAAACCGATTGATGGATAATATACAAGATGACTAAAATGACGTGGAAGAACCATGAAAATAAGAATTTCAAAATACATAAACTTAAATTAAATTGACGGAATCCAAGGGATAACTAAGTATATATAAAAGAATAGTAACAACTATAATATTCTCAAATATATGGCATAATCTGCTGCAAAAATCGTTGAAGATCGATCTGTACTCGGCTTATCTCCATTATTTCCCATAAGTCCAGTATGTTCTTAGAGGCACAACAATTTAACGTGTTAGATTACAAATTTAAAACCCACCAACTTCATAACAAATAAATCTCTATAAGATGTAAAGAAGGGGGGCCAAAATTAATGTCAATACTTTCGTATTAATGTCTTTAATTCCTTCATAACCCTACGAAATTGAAGCCCTTTTTTCCTTTTGCGTCCAAAGTTATATCATTGATGAAGTTTTTGCTGAGTATATAGACTACCCTTTTATTCACCCTACGCTTTAAGTGGTTAGCAGTTAGAGCCGGCCAGATAGATTCCAACTCTAATGTATACGTTTTAACAGAAACAAAAAAAATAAACAATTCTAATATACGTCTTAGAGAAGCAAGACTTATGTTTATCGTCATAATTCAAGATTAACTATTGGGTTTAAAGGGTATTAAGGCAGCGATTATCGGCTCTTTACCTAGAAGTACATCGTCCGATATAATTAAACAATGTTTGTTGAGGCATGTTCCCAATTAATTACATACATATTACACGAATCATGGTAAGAATGAGAGTAGAACTAAGAATGCGAGATCAGGCTTTCCGGCCTGAAAAACTTCAAAATTTGAATTTATTGTTTTCTTTTACTAGGACTTATGTTCCTCTTTGATTGGTTTCAGATGTAGGAATCACTTTTGAATAGTAGTATACAGTAGAAACTCTATAAAATAATAAAGTTGGGACTTTAATATTTTATTAATTTATAGAGTTATTAAATTATCGATCTTGAATAAAATAGCTGTTTTATTTAAAAAAGTAATTAAAATAAATATCAAATAAAATAAAAATATGTAATTTTAAAAGTTTTTTCATATTTTGTATAGATTCATTCTAAATTTAGGGATGAATTCTAAATATATTTGAGTTTTAGTGGAAAAGAAATGAAAACTATACTTATATATTAGTATATTATCATAGATATGTATTTACATAAAATTATTTATGGTAATTATTAATTTATGATATTAATGGGATCATATATTTACATAGGAGTTTCAAAAATATTATTATCTTATTATTCTATCGAATTTTG
This sequence comes from Microthlaspi erraticum, assembly GCA_902728155.2. Taxonomy (NCBI): domain Eukaryota; kingdom Viridiplantae; phylum Streptophyta; class Magnoliopsida; order Brassicales; family Brassicaceae; genus Microthlaspi; species Microthlaspi erraticum. The sequence continues at coordinate 142,590 of CACVBM020000799.1, forward strand.
CTAATTTTTACACATACCCGACTTGGGACCGGAGAAAATTATTATTTTATAGAGTTTATTAGTTTATCGAATATCAATTTATAGAGTTTCTACTGTATAAAGAAGAATGTTTGTTGTAAAAATAAAAGTTGTCCAATGCTAGAGACTGGTTACCTATGCAGTAACTTAAAAAAAAACAAAAAATATTGCATGTTACAAATGAGGATAGGTTATAGAATCAGTCAAAGTGTACATTTCTGTGAAACACAACATTTTTATGAGAAGTTCTATAATCAGCAACCTGCAACATCTAACCCTACTATTATGACAAGGATTCCTTATCCGGAAAACCAGTATAGCATCATAGTTAATACAGTTTTTAGGGGTCTAATGGAGTTGGTGTGATCATTTAATAAAATTGGGGTATCTCACAATAACTCGGTTATTTATTGCCCCCGCTGTCCTAATTAAACATTTGCAACTCACCCCAAAAGCATAATCTTTTGTGTTTCTCTTCCAAAAAATTCTGAAGTGATGGAGATGAACATGTTGCTTTTTGCGGTGGAATGGGTATACACTAACCTGAAGTTATCGGACGTGGCTTTAGCTCTAGTAGGGCTTTTTCTTCTTAGTTACTTGCGCGAGAAGCTACTAAGCAAAGGAGGGCCAGTGATGTGGCCAGTGCTGGGAATCACACCGATGTTAGCCCTAAACAAAGACGATTTGTTTGGTTGGTGCACCAGAGGCCTGGTCAGAGCGGGTGGGACTTTCCCTTACAGAGGAGTTTGGTTCGGTGGGTCTTATGGTATCATGACCGCAAATCCTGCAAACGTCGAACACATTGTCAAAACCAATTTCAAAAACTACCCAAAGGGTAAGTTTTATAGACAGAGCTTTCGTGATCTTCTTGAGGATGGGATCTTTAACGCTGATGATGAGCTTTGGAAGGAAGAGAGACGTGTGGCTAAAACAGAGATGAATACTTCTCGTTTCTTGGAGCACACGTTTACTACAATGAGAGACCTGGTGGACCAGAAGCTGGTGAAGCTGATGGAGAAGATGGCTAAGTCTAAGAGAGTCTTTGATCTACAAGACGTGCTCCTGCGTTTCACCTTCGACAACATCTGTATCTCTGCCTTTGGGGTTGATCCGGGTTCGTTAGAGATCGATCTACCAGAGATTCCTTTCGCTAAGGCTTTTGAGGAAGCTACAGAGTACTCACTCGTAAGGTTTCTGACGCCTACTTTTGTGTGGAAACCGATGAGGTTTCTAGGGATTGGTTACGAGAGAAAACTGAAGAAAGCGATTAGAATCGTTCACGCGTTTGCGAATAAGACAGTGAGAGAGAGGAGGAACAAGATGAGGAAACTCGGGAACTTGAACGATTACTCTGATCTCTTGTCACGCCTTATGCAAAGAGAGTACGAGAAAGAAGAAGATACCACCAGAGGGAACTACTTTTCAGACAAGTACTTCAGAGAGTTCTGCACAAGTTTCATTATCGCTGGTCGAGACACCACATCGGTGGCCCTTGTCTGGTTCTTCTGGCTAGTTCAGAAACATCCCGAAGTCGAGAAGAGAATCCTAACCGAAATCAGAGAGATTCGTGGGAAACGTACAGCGCAAGAAACCACAGACTGGTTCGAGGCAGAAGAGCTTAGGGAAATGGTTTATCTTCAAGCTGCTTTGACAGAGTCACTGAGGCTTTACCCTTCGGTGCCAATGGAGATGAAACAAGCTTTACAAGACGATGTGTTACCCGATGGGACGAGGATCAAGAAAGGTGCTAGGGTTCACTACTCCATTTTCTCGATGGGGAGGATAGAGTCGATTTGGGGTAAAGATTGGGAATATTTCAAACCAGAGAGATGGATCAAAGAAGGAAGAGTTGTGAGTGGAGATCAGTTCAAGTACGTTGTGTTCAACGCAGGTCCAAGGCTTTGTGTTGGGAAGAAGTTTGCTTATACACAGATGAAAATGGTGGCTGCAACAATCTTGATGAGGTATTCAATCAAAGTCGTTGAAGGACAAGAGATTGTTCCCAAGCTCACCACCACGTTGTACATGAAGAACGGTCTTCTTGTTACCCTCCAGCCCCGCAACTGTTAAGGTCGTTCAAGCTAAGGCCTTGGCACTCGATTTGAAAAATATATGGGTTCCGTTTAGGCTAAGAATAAAAAAAGATTAAAAATCTCAAGAAATAAGTGAGTTTAATTAATACATTGTTATATAACTTCAGTATTCAAATGTGCTGTGATCTATAATATTTGTACTAAGGTTTCGGTATAAAAATGATGTAATGCTACTGTTTGCTGTTTGGTTGAGAAATTGCCGGTTTGGATTTTAGATCATGCAATGGACACGCTATCATGAAAATAATCTCTTGTTTATTAAAAGAAAATAAAAAAATCTCTAAAGCTTATTGAGAAAATAAAATAAAATCAATGTACAGAAAGAATAAATGGAAAAAAAACACTAAAAATCTTGTTTCCTTGGAGATAGAAACAATGGTGGATGCTCAGTTGAAAGAGAATCATCATTCTTAGTAGAGCTTGATACGAGTTGCGATTGAGCAGCGGCAAATAGGACAGACTTGAATGGCTTCTCCACAATCTTGGCAAGTCTGGTGTCCACAGCTAAATGCCATGTTCTTTGTATTAACCAGACAGACCGGACAAGCCTCGCTCTCGTTACTACCAGTTGAGCAAGGCGGTGCCGTGGCAACACTGCTTGACCAAGAACTTTTCGAGCTGTTGCTGCTTAAATATCGATGCATACCACTTACTGGTGGTGGACGAGCAATCTTGTTTGGACAATTTCCAGCTCTCCGTCTTTAAAATTTGAAAACAAATAAAGCATTAACATTTGGTTGGTTATATTATACAAACAGTTAAATAGTGATATGACCTCAGTAAAAATCAAGAAATTTATTTACCCGAGTAAGCCGAGCTCGAGAGTAGCCTTATACTGAGCCGGGATCTCCATCAAAGCGGATAGTGCAAACTCAGCTTCTTTTCTTGCAGGATCAATGTTCTTCCACATAATCTCCGTAAAATTAACAAACTGTTTTGATTGAAATTTGGAAAAAGAAGTTGTCAAGTACTTGTAGGTGATGATGATCACAAATGCTTCAGTGGAGTCATTACATTACCTGGAAATTGTCAAAGGCACGAGCGGGGATGTTGTCATCAAACTGTCTCATTGTATCCCAAGGACCATCTCCAACACCAACAAGAACTATCGATAACGGATATCGACTGCACCATAATTAGAATTAGTTAGGTCATTATTTTTCATCTAAATTTTTGTGACTAAACCTAAGTAAGAAATATATTTACCTTGCTCTAACAATGGCATCAATGGTTTTTCGTTCTTGTGAACTGAGGCCACCGTGCTGTGTATCAACACTTCTTGTAACCTTACAAACATAATAATAATAAACTAATTATTAACCTCAGGTGATAAATGATAGTAGGAAAAAAAAAAACCAAAAAACTTTTAATTATATAGATTTACCTGTCCATCAGCAATGATGAGAAGAACATGGTACTGCCCTCCACTTTCTTCCACAATCGTCATGGCCCTTTCGATAATGGGTGCGAAAGAAGTTGGTCCTGTAACATACAAGAGATCAAAGATCATGTAAGACAAGAAACACACAAGAGGAACAAAATGAGGATTTTCTCAAATTATGATCTCAACCTGCAAGACGAAGCTGTGGAACAATCTCTCTGTAGCGCGTAAGAACGTCTTCAAACCCGTTACAGAATGTATCATCCGGATAGAAACTGAAGACATCCTGATCATGTGTTGTAGCTGCAAGAATCAAGAAAATCAGACACCCAAAACGTCTACAAAATAAAGAAAAAAAACATAACAAAAAAGTATTAACGCTAATTACCATCTCCGAATCCATAACAAGGGATCAAGTTATCCTCATCAAAAGAGGACAAAGTCTTTCCGATGATGGAAATCGCTTGCTCGTACGGGTTTGGAGTTGGTCCAATGTCATGTAAGCTTTTCCTGTTGAATGATCTCTCTCCTGTCCACTCGTTGCTCTTTGTGACATCAATACCAACAATCAGATTCGATGACTCCAAACCGGCTTGCGAAAGAGCTGCCGTAACCTATAAGTAATAAACCGGACATTCCAGAAAAGAAAACATCAACAATTAAAGTACTCTCAAGAGTTAAGAATCACTTCATTAGGGTAACAAAAGTAGTTATGGAACGAAACTGACCTCATCAATGGAACGATAGTCATCGCGGATGAGCGAATACTTATTGCCTTGTTTCTTCTGTGGCTGTGAAGACGTTTGAAATCCATAATTGTTAGAGGAAACAGGAGCCGCAGAGGAATGTTGTGGCGCGTAGTAATTCTGCTGAGGATTCTGTACCAAAGTAGAAGACGAACTGCGACTGTTGCTTCTGCTTGAGCGTTTCGAACTGCTACTTCCCATCAGTGACTTAAAACTAAACCCAGAGCTATGGAGAACAAAGTCTAGGTCAAATTTTTTGCTGGAGAATTATCGATCTGTAAGTTACGATATTGTTGAATCAGTAGAGATCTTATTGGTTATATCAATTAAAACCATAACAAAAAAAAAAAAACTCGTGAAGAATATCGCTTTCGAAGACTGAAGCATCGCCGTTAAAGAACAAGAAAACAACAAGAAAATTCCAACTGGGATCATAGAAAAAAAGGAAAATCTGCTATGAGGTTTTACCTAGAATTGATTCTCTCTGCGTACGCTGAATCTGCCGAAGGATTCTTGTGAAGTAAATTTTTTAGTTTTTTTTATATATACGACTCCAAATTGTAGTTTTTTTAGTCTTTTTGCAATTTGGATTTGGATAGAGAATGGATTTATTTTCTCTTCTTTAATTTTGTAATTAAATACAAAAATTAACTCCGAGTAAATCCTCGGTCAACTATATTTTCGGGAATGATTATCAGTTACTGACCTAACCAAATCTTCTTACGTGAGATCTTAATTATCTATTTATTACCCGCGTATACGCGAGTTTATTTTTTATTTTTATTTTATTTTTTAAATCACGGAAGAATATTAAACAAAATTTGATCAATTTTAAAAATAAGAAAATAATATTAAAAACCCGATAACAAATCTCTAAATAAAGATATGTAGTCTTTTACATTTTTATTTTGAATTCATGATATGAAATAGAAAGATTTACATGTGTCTAAATCTAATCGACTCATTATTTTATGAAACTTTGATTATTCCATGATGAAATCTTTATTTTTAATATTTTTTTACCTAACAAAACATGGAAAATTAAACTATTTAATATTAGAAGATCAGTCATTATAAAATTTTCTTTTTTAATATTATTTAGTTCCTTAATAATTATTTTGTTAGTTTTCTATTTATATTGTTTCTTTTTCAATTTCGTTTTTGCCTCTGACCATTATAAATTTTCATTTTCATTATTAGTTAGTTGTTTTAATATTATTTTGTTAGTTTATTTATTTATGTTACTACATTTTTCCAATTTTCTTGTGTTGACACTTGACACATGTCATCACTTTATCAAATACTAGGGATTGACCTGTGCCTAGCACAGGGTAATGTTCTTTATAAAAATGTTATTTTACTGATGTTTTTTATAAAAATTGGTTTGCAAAGACCTTATATAGCAATTGGAGTAGGTTTGAGGGTTTAAAAGTGTTTCACACAACATTAATTGCAGTGTATCATTTTTCTTATCACGAATTTTAAGTGATTGACATAGTGATTGACACCAATCGAAATCACTAATTATGCGGTTTACCAATCAAGAGTAAAATCATATTTATACGAAATTTAGAATTTGGAAACTTGAATTAACTTTTTACCATAAATTTATATTTGAAACAAAATTTCCAATGCTCACGGTCAAACATGTGTATAACATATCACTAATAATTATTAATTAATATATTTCCATATATGTATTTTGTAATCGATAAATTACAATTACTACTTCGTGATATTGAATCCGATTATACATTTACATTTGGTAAGTGAAAGTTATTAGTCCATAATTTACTAAAAAAATTAAACAGTCGAATAACTTTTAAAATATGAGATATTTCTTTCATGTATATTGATCACATCTCAGCCATTATAATCGCTGGAATATTTGCAATAGTATAATTCCGGACATGAATTATATACACGAAGGACATGGACTATATAGGCGAAGCAATGGAAAACTTCTATGTTACATGTAGAATTGGACTAAATAAAATGTGCTATGATTGAAAAACAAATATCTGCACTTATATTGAAAAGATTTTATAAACGTGGTTCTTATAAATATCTATATACATGTATATTGAAAACTATTTATAACCTAGGGTTGTTATAAAATATTTGTATATATGTATATTGCAAATTGGTTATAAAAGTAGTTCTTATAATAACCGATTTTTCTTGGTTATAAAAGTTTACCAATTTATATATTAGGGATGTATATACCAATTGATTAAAATGCAGTCCATAAACCAAAGATGCAAGGTTAGATTCCATGAGTCATAGTTAATAGGAACATAGTTAAGTGAGAATTTTATTATTTGGTTGGAAGCATAAAATGTAATGGCACAATTTGTAATTTCTCTAATAAAGGTTGTCTTAATTAGAAAATGGGTTGAGAGTGAACCTGGTGATGACACATCAGCAATGGCAATCTTGTTAATAACACAGTGGACAAAGGTTATTTAGTTAGTGTTTTCTTTTTTAATATATTAGGGATTAGACACATGTATCGATCTAAAGTTAAATATTCTTCATTGATATCTTTAACGTTTAAAGACATGAATTTTATTTATTAATGAGAGAAACTTAAAAAATATAGCTTGTTATATATATATATATTTTTTTTTTCATTTTCGTAATGGGAATATATTTTTTTTTCCTTTTCTTAATATTAGTTAGTTGCTTGATAATTAATTTGTTAGTTTTCTATTTATATTGTTTCTTTCTCAATTTTGTTTTTGACTCAGACCATTATAAATTTTCATTTTCATTATTAGTTAGTTTTTTTTATTATCATTATTTTATTACACATATCGCAATTTTGTGAGTTATAAAAATCATACGTATTGCTATCATGTTGTTTGCTTTGATGAGTTTGTGAATGAGAAAAAAAAGACTACTTTAACTCTCTTTTTATAGGGGTTCATGTAACTTATTCCATGCAGTTATAGGAAATTTAGTTTACCTAACCTATTTCATGTACTAATAGGATTTTATTTATTTCATTAATTTGAATCTTATATGTGTTTGGATAATATAAATTTGATGAATGAGAAACCTTTTTCTATTAGGATATGACAAATATTTTTTTTTTCTTTTAACTATAAAAGATTAACTAAACCTAACCTATTTCATGTACTAATAGGATTTTATTTATTTCATTAATTTGAATCTTATATGTGTTTGGATAATATAAATTTGATGAATGAGAAACCTTTTTCTATTAGGATATGACAAAATATTTTTTTTTTTCTTTTAACTATAAAAGATTAAAATTTCGTTTTTTTTCCTTTATCTAATTTTTTTAATTATTATTTTTTCTTTTTTTTTCTAAGACACATGTCACGATCTTAACGGACATAACATTAAAAGTGACACATGTCGCAATCCTAAATTTTATAAAAATCCTACGTGTCGCAACCACGTCGCGCGCATCCAGCTTTATATAATAAGATTTGTTAGTGTACTAAAATCCGAGTAAACTTATCATCTAAAAGCAGTGTTTTTAATACCTGACCGGTGACCGAACCGAAAATGTTTTGGGACTTGAGTCATGGGTTAATATGGTTCGACCGGGTTCGAACTGGTTCGATGATTTTAAAAAATAATATATATAATTTTATAATTTTATATATGAATATATCTATGATATTTAAACAGTATAGAAATATATATAAATTTTAAATATCAAATAAATTATTTAAAATTCATAATATTTGAAAATATTATTTAACAAAACATTCTGAAAAAGTTAAAATTATCAAATAAAATAGAAAATTTATTGTTTAATTAGAAAACCGGGTTGAATACAGTTCAATTGGTCACCGTTTTTGATTTTTTGTTGGTCGAACCCGGATTTTTAATCGGTCTAACTATCTATGGGTTTTAGTAGTAACTCAACCCGGAGATGCTTCCGATTCATGGTTGAACCCGTCCGACCACCGGCTCGGTCCAGGTTTAAAAACACTGTCTAAAAGTTAGAAGATATGTTTTTTTTTTGGTAAGTGATGTGAGAGACAAATCTCCCACCTTTTATTCATAAGCAAATAAAGAAAAACTAGTCAACAATAACATCTCTCGGACACTCATATACTAATACATCGTCCTGTAAGATTGAATCAACACTATCAGGAACCAAAGGCAGATCATGGAAACCCATTTGAAAAGTAAAGGCATAGTTTGCTAATCCATCAGCTAGACGATTAATACGGACTGTCCAGTCCTTTGTGATAAAGCCATGGCACAGCCGTACCAGGAAAGATAGCGGGTGCGCCTCACCAATCCCATTCTTGAGAAAGCCGACCACCAGCTCCGAATCAACTTCAACTTCAAGTCGCGGAACCTGTTTCTCCCAGGCAATATAAAGACCATAGTAAACGCCCCACAGTTCCGCCAAAGGTGCGGAGCATATTCCTATATTCAGAGCAAAGCCACCACACCAGTCACCAACAGCATTTCGAAGAACCCCTCCTGCCGCAGCTAAGCCCGGGTTCCCTCGCGACGCTCCGTCCGTGTTCAGTATCAAATAAATTATTTAAAATTCATAATATTTGAAAATATTCTTTAACAAAACATTCTGAAAAGGTTAAAATTATCAAATAAAATAGAAAATTTATGTTTAATTAGAAAACCCAATTGAATACGGTTCAATTGGTCACTAGTTTTTGATATTTTGTTGGTCGAACCTGAGTTTTTAATCGGTCTAACTATCTATGGGTTTTAGTAACTCAACCCGGAGATGCTTCCGATTCATGGTTGAACCCGGTCCGACCATCGGGTTGGTCCAGGTTTAAAAACACTGTCTAAAAGTTAGAAGATATGTTTACGAGGTAGATGATATATTGACGATTTGTTTGTTTTTTTTTTGTAGAAACCAATGTTTTTAAAATCGGACCGGTGACTGAACCGGAAATATTTTGAGTAATGAGTCAATATAGGTTGACCCGATTCGACCTGGTTCAATAATATTTTCAGAATAATATTTATAATTAAATAATATTTTCAGAATAATATTTTGTAACTATACGTGAAAGTGGAACTTCTTAATTATTCTCCTCCATCATCGAATACACTTCAAAAAAGTTAATAAAAAACAAAGAATGAAACAAAAGCCAACTAAGTTGATAAGTGAAATTAAATCGAATCCAATAAACTAAGTGGAGGTGGTTTGCTTAGAGAATTAGTAGATCTATATGCTCTAATATAATTATACTTCTGCAATTACTTTAATACGAATGTGATGTGTTACCTTATCATTATACTTCTGCAATTACTTTATTACGAACGTGATGTGTTACCTTGACTTTGAATTATCCAGCGGCGGCCAGAGGCTGTAAGTTGCAGAGAAGGCTTAACAGCAAATAGAAACAAATACCTACCATAATTAATGCCAATTCATTTCTTAAGGAAAGTGAGTTTTTTTTTTTTTTTTTCAACTCCGGTTTCATACGGTTTTTGGGTTCATCGGTTTCCGGTTTTTTCCTGGTTGGACTCGGTTCGCTAGCCGCCGGGTCAACTACCCACGGATTTTTTGTGACCCAAATCAAAAATAGATTCGGTTCACGGTTGAACCCGGTCCGACCACCGGTCCGGACCAGTGTTTGATAAAAACGTGTAAATTACAAAGTTTTTTTTAACATAATATTTCTTTATATCACTACATTCAGGCCCGGCTCAATATTTTGCTGGACCTAAGGCAAAACAAAAAAATTTGGGCCTTTTAACATAAGTATTTTTTAACAATAAATATATTTGAGCTTTTTTATATAAGAATTTTCAAAAATTAAATATATTTGGTCCTTTTTTCCTAGCTAAATACTGAAAAAATAAAGTGGACCCATGGCCTTCCGTCGCCCTTAGAGCCGGGGATGACTGCATTTGAAATAGTTAACTTTGAAATAGGTGGGCCTACCAAATATTTTAACTAACCCAAAGGTCCGGAACCTGAAATTGATTTGTTTTGTAACTTTGTTGCTTTCATCTGTTGCCATCGAATTTGAAGTTTCTCCGTCGTAGAAAATCACGGTTTGTTTCATTTACATTGACATATCGCTGTCGGAAACCTCCATTATCTGGTCACAGGCAGCCGTTACAGACGGATTCAATTCGTCAGTAATTTCCAACCAATTTGCGAGAACCTTTTCTTTCCAACCAATTTGCGAGAGACCCTTTTTCCAACGGATTTACGAGAGATCCTTTTGTTCCAACCGATTTCCAATGACAAACATGCCGTTGGTTGTGCGTCGGGAAACCGTCTGAACAAGTAAATGAGAGAATTCCGACAATATATGTCATCGGTTGGTTCCCCAGAGATTACCATCCGTCTTCGTAGTGATGGATTCCCGAGGAGTTTATTTCCCAACGGATTTGCAAGGCATCATTTACTGACGGATTAACAAGAGATTGTTTCCCAACGGATTTTACACCGAATATACTTTTGACTGAATTAGATGGTTTTCCGATGAACATTGATTTAAAAAAAAAAAAATAGAAAACCAATATATCCGAATTCAAAAGTATATTAATAGATTACGAAACCACCAAGGATCAAATTACTGGATATGTCCCAGTTCTAAGTCTTATTTCAAGTACAATTTGGAAACCAATATATCCGAATTCATAACTAGAGAAAACACCAAATTGTAAGGCCTCTACAAAGAGTAAGGTCTCTAACATGGATGCATTTATGCGAAGTAATTGGCCGGATATGCCCCAGTTCTAAGTCTTTTTTCAAGTACAATTTGGTGTTTTCAAAAGCATAGTCATACATAACTAGAGAAAACACTAAATTGTACTTGAAAAAAGACTTAGAACTGGGGCATATCCGGCCAATTACTTCGCATAAATGCATCCATGTTAGAGACCTTACTCTTTGTAGAGGTGAGTTCCTCTTGAATACTAGATAGCCACTCTTCAGTTTCTGCTTTGGAAGCTTCCAAAGCAGCTACCTTTTCTTTGAGCTCATCGTTCTGCTGAAGGAGGTCGTCGTTGTAGTCAGAAAAAAAAGATGTTGCAGGATCCGTGTCTGCAATGTTACCCAATCCTGGACGGCAACCTTTTCGGAGAGGAACTACCTGCAAAATGAAACAAGTAAAATTAAGTTAACAGAGTTAGACATAGACCAAAACGAAAACAGAAAGTGAGAAGACAATCTGAAACACAAAACATAACAGAAACAAGAAGACAAATGGAGAACAAGGAAAGCAGAAACGAAAATCAGACAAATGAAGACAAACAAGAAAAGATAACAGCTATACCGTAATGGAGAACAAGGAAACCAGAAACGAAAATCAATCTACAAATCACAAACACAAATCCTTAATGGAAGAAGACAAAATAAAAAAATTACCTTGATAACAAGATTGTTGATTTGAGCTCGAGACAAATCTTCCACAGAGGAGTCCGCTTGAGACAGCTGAGTAAGAAGGTCCACCTTATTCACCTTGACCTTCTCCACAATCACCTTAACCTTCTCCACAATCACCGGTGTTGGTTCCTCTAATCTAACCGATCTACCACCTAATATTAATATATCCGAAGTGCTACCATAATTTTGAACCATTAAATCGGTTTCTCCATGAGAATACCAAACCTTATAACCATGCATAAATCCGTATCTACACAAATGGTTCACTAATCTATGATTCCGACATCTAACACAAGGACAATACATTTTACCGTATTCAGAAGTCATGATGTTGTTTGATGCCAACGCCATAAACTCTTCAATGCCATGTGCATACTCATCCGTCAATTCACCGGTTGTCGGACTATATTGCGGTTTATCCATCCAAGAACGAAAATAATTATAAGGATTTGAAGTACTTATTTTGTTTTCTTTACTCTTCCATTGTGAATGATGATGAAATGATATTTATAATGGTTTTCTTGCGACAACCAACGGTTTTCCGACGGATTCCCAATGGTTCTGAAAATTAAAAACGGCTACTTCAAACGGTAACACAACGGCTATATTTACCTCGGGAAAAGATGGTAAGTTGTTGGTAAATATATCCGTGGGAAATCCAAAGGGAGTTCTCCACGGATTCCTGACGGATGTTTCAAATCGTTAATTCCATTGATTGAAATTCCCTGGTCGGCAATTGCCGAAAATTAAGTTTTCTTGGGTAACCGATTGGTAATTCCCAACGGAGTTTCCGACGAGTCGTTTTCCGTTCGTAAAACATTGTAAATCTGACATGAATTTCTGATGGAGAACATGTCGTCGCAAATTCGGTTGGAAAAGCCATTGTTTCCTTGTAGTGGTCCAATATACGTTTGTGTAAACATCTTCTATGGAAAGGCGGTTTAAAAGGAATATCATTACTTCGGGCACCACAGCTACAAGGATGGTGAAAGCACGGTTTATGTGTTATTCGATAAGAAAGAAAAAGGCAAAACAGTGGTCGTAAGTGGAGCTATGACCAGGCCTCTGGTGCACCAACCAAACAAATCGTCTTTGTTTAGGGCTAAGCACTGGCCACATCACTGGCCCTCCTTTGCTTAGTATCTTCTCGCGCAAGTAACTAAGAAGAAAAAGCCACGTCCGATAACTTCAGGTTAGTGTATACCCACTTTCAAAGATGTAGTAACAAAAGTTCAAAACTTTTAGATAATCTGATTCTTGGCTCAATCATATGAAATTACATGACAGAGTGATTTTTCGGAGGTGGAACCAAACAGGGCGAATTCCAGAATCTAAACCGTTCAAGAACTTATACTAATGAACCAAAAGCCGATTAATTTATCAAGGAGAAATTCTAAGATTAACAACTTCGAATAATCTAGTTATGCAACCAGAAACGAGATTTAACATTCAAAACGAAAATTAGGCTACCCAAAAATTCTCAATGCGCTACACAAGTGGAGTATAAGAAAACGTTCATAGAGATCGAACCTAGGGCTTTCTGTCTTCGGTTTCGAATCTATGGGATACCGAGAGAGTCGAGAGAGAAAGCTAAGATGTATGTACAGTTTTGAGAATCTGCGTGATTGATGTAAAGGCCAAGATGTATGTACAATTGTAATATGGGGGCTCCTACTTTTAAATCTACTCTTATTTACCCTGTTAATTTTAATGTCCTTGTGGACAAAATTATCAAAATATATCCGTTGAAATCTGTCATTAACTTAACTTGTAATCCGTCACGCGCACACGTGCGCTTTTGTTTAATCATGTAATTTATCTTCTTCTTCAAAGTTCAAACTACGGATAAAAAAAAATCAAAAACTCGAAGATCATTCTCTCTCTCTATGCGTTATCTTCTCTCGAGGATCTGATTCTTCTTCTTCGTCCTCCATCTTCTCAAATCGGAAAAAATCTCCCAATTCGCTAATCAATGGCCGTAATTCTCAGTTCAGATCCGCTCTCTCGGATCCACCCCGAGCCCCAAACCCTAGAAATCGACCACTTCGATTACCTCCCCGACTCAGTCCTCCTACTCGTTTTCAACAAGATCGGCGATGTCAAGGCCCTTGGTCGTTGCTGCGTTGTTTCCAAGAGGTTCCACTTCCTCGTGCGCGTCGATTGCATCATCTCCCCGAGGACGAATCCTCCTCCCTCTCTTCCGATAAGCCTCGACCTGCCGCCGCCGGTCCCTTCTCCGCCATATTCCGTCTCGTTACAAACTCTGGGACAGTTCCTCGGCACGAAGCGGTCGTCTGGCTCTTCTGGATCGTCGTCTTCTTCTTCGTCATCGAACAAGGCGGCGTCACTCACGAAAGCTTCTGCTTTGTTTGCTCACTTTGTGATGGATCAGGATCCTGTTCTGGTATCAAGATCCACAGTCTTTGAAGGAAGATGTTTCCAGAATCTTGAAAGATGTGGTGGAATGGCGCGATATCGTCATCTGCTTAGCGGTTTTTGCTTACGTGAGTTCCATTTAACCTTATGCCGTCTCAAAATCAGATGCATTTTCAGTCTTTGAGTTTCTTGCCGGTTTGATCTCTGCAATAGTTGACATCATTTCAAGACCTGTTGCCATTCTCTGATGCATACTTTCTTTTCCAGTTGTCAGCTTCTGAGAATCTTGGCTGCTCCTCTCATCAACGACGAGATACTATTTGCAAGCCTACTCCAATAAACTTTCAAGCATTAGATGACAAATTCGAATGGTAAGATTACATGAAACTAAAACTTGATTCCCACATGTTTGATCTATGCATATACATGTCCGTGTGTGTGGTTTTTGAATGATGTTGTTGTATCTTCTTTCAGGGCTTTGGCTTTTAACTTCCCGGATTGGTTTTATTTTGCTCTTCTCACAAGTGGAAGGTCTTTCCATTGCTGCGGCAACATATCTTGCTTGGATTCTTAACCCTGTAAGTGGAGCCATCCAATTATCACTAACTCAGTCTCTCTTTAGAGTCTCAGAGTTATGTACCAGCAAAAGTTGTATTATTTGTGGACATTTCTTAGCAAAACAGTTTTCGAACTTATTCTGTTCATGGAATATGTGTAATTAATTGTCACCAACTCTTTTAGCCAACTTATTTGGCTGTTTCCATATGTGCAGGGGAAGGAATTCAAATGCCTACTTGGATGGAGATTCAGCTAAAATCAGGGGTTTGCAATAAAACCATACGATCAGTTCTCATCGGTTACATGAACGGCAGAAAACAGGTTAGCTCTTTTACTCGTTATTTTTTGGTCTTGTGTTCTTGTTCTAACAACAAAGGTCCTCTTTTTATAAAACTCAAAGCCTTTTCGCTTTAGTTCTGCTTTCATCAAGATTTTCAAAGCATTTACGCTTTGGTTTTGGTTTTATCAAAGTTTTAAACCCAAAAGATCATTGGCAGACACTAATCTAATAGTGTTTTGTCAGAATCTTGTTTGGGAACAATGTCCCGTTTGATTGGTTGGTAGTGCATGTCTAAGGAAAGGGAAAGTCAGGGGATGGAAAATAAAACACAGAGCTTGAAAGTCTTTTCGAGAAAGACTATGGGTTTTGCTGCCTTGGTTGGAAGGGAAACATGACCGATGGCTTAAAGTTTAAGGACTATAAACTGTTACATACCCACGGCTTGAGAAAAGTAGTGAATCCATTACATACCCTCGGCTTAAAAGTCTTTAGACAAAAGACTTAACGGATTCAGTACTTTACTACTACCCACAGCTTGAGAAAAGTAGTGAATCACGGCTTATAAAAGTCTTAAGACAAAGACTGAACGGATTCACTACTTTATTACACCCACGGCTTATAATAGTCTTAAGACTATAAAAACAGAGAATGTCCCGTTTGATTGGTGGGTAGTGCATGCACAAAGGATGGTAAGGAATGAAAAATAAATCTATGGGTTGGTTGGTAGTGCATGCTTGAATGTCTTTAGCGAAAGACTATGAGTTGGACTTGTTGGATGGGAATTATGACCGATGGCTTAGAGAGTCTGAGGACTATAAAAAAAGGTGTGACGTGTTACTTGAACCCACGGCTTGAGAAAAGTAGTGAATCCGTTAGTACCCACGGCTTATAAAAGTCTTTAGACAAAGACTTAACGGATTCACTACTTTACTACTACCCACGGCTTATAAAAAGTCTTTAAGAAAAACTCTTAAGGCAAAGACTTTTACTTGAAAAGGGGTTCTTTGCTTTACTTGTACCCACGGCTGATAACAAAGTCGAAAGGCAAAGACCCTTTACTTGTACCCACGGCTTAAGAAAAGGCAAAGTCTAGAGACATAGACTATAAACCAAAAAAGTAAGTCTTAAACATGACCACAAGGCTTACATAAGTCTTGAAAACAGAGACTATAAACAAGGGAAAAGCCATCAGACAACAAACGATCAATGGCTGGAAAGTCTGTAAAGACGGAGACTATGGGTTGTTGGATGGAAAAAATGACCCAATGCTTAAAGAAGTCTTAAGCTAGTACCCACGGCTTGAAAAAAGTCTTTAGAAAAAGACTGGATCGGTTTTTGGATTTGCTGGATCCATCAGTCTAGACATAGACTATGAACCAAAACAGATTCCTTAAACAAGGCTGAAAAACAGAAACACAAGGATTAAAAGAGGAGAGCCATTAGACAACAAACGATCAAAGGCTAGAAATGTTTCGAAAAGACAGACTATGGGAAGAGATTCTCGATGGAAAAATGAACAAATGCTTAAAGAAGTCTTAAGCATGGCTTATACAAGTCTTAAGGCAAAGAACTGAAAAGGATTCTTAGCTTTACTATTACCCACGGCTTAGAAAGAGTCTTAGGGAAAAGACTGTGAATAGAGAAAAGTTCTTTAAGAGAATGACTTGGAGAATGAGTCTTAGTAACCCATGGCTTAAAAAGAGTAATAGTCTTAAGACAAAGACTTGGAAAAAATTACTCACTTTACCCACGGCTTACAAAAGAGTTAAAGACAAAGACTTGGAGAATGAGTCTTAGTAACCCACGGCTTAAAAAGAGTAATAGTCTTAAGACAAAGACTTGGACAAGATTACTCACTTTACCCACGGCTTACAAAAGAGTTAAGACAAAGACTTGGACAATGAGTCTTAGTAACCCACAGCTTAAAAAGAGTAATAGTCTTAAGACAAAGACTTGGACAAGATTACTCACTTTACCCACGGCTTACAAAAGAGTTAAGACAAAGACTTGGACAATGAGTCTTAGTAACCCACGGCTTAAAAAGAGTAATAGTCTTAAGACAAAGACTTGGACAAGATTACTCACTTTACCCACGGCTTACAAAAGAGTTAAGACAAAGACTTGGATAATGAGTCTTAGTAACCCACAGCTTAAAAAGAGTAATAGTCTTAAGACAAAGACTTGGACAAGATTACTCACTTTACCCACGGCTTAAAACAGAGTTAAGACAAAGACTTGGAGAATGAGTCTTAGTAACCCACGGCTTAAAAAGAGTAATAGTCTTAAGACAAAGACTTGGACAAGATTACTCACTTTACCCACGGCTTACAAAAGAGTTAAGACAAAGACTTGGACAATGAGTCTTAGTAACCCGCAGCTTAAAAAGAGTCATAGTCTTAAGACAAAGACTTGGACAAGATTACTCACTTTACCCACTGCTTAAAACAGAGTTAAGACAAAGACTTGGAGAATGAGTCTTAGTAACCCACGGCTTAAAAAGAGTAATAGTCTTAAGACAAAGACTTGGACAAGATTACTCACTTTACCCACGGCTTAAAACAGAGTTAAGACAAAGACTTGGAGAATGAGTCTTGAGACAAAGATCATGTAGAAAACGATTCATGATCTGCGCCTTGAAAGTGACAAGGTAAGTATGAGACTATGAGGTGTTTTGCTTGAAGTAGAGACTAACTATTTCTAATTTTGATTTTTTCAGGTATATGCTACAGAAAGTGTTCATATTCGCATGAACACTTCTCTGCTTTTTTCAGACAGAAAGTGTTCATATGCTATAGGTATGCACTTTTCTATATTTTTCTGTATTTAGTTGATATTATTAAATATGAAAATCATAAATTAAGTTAAGTTTATGTATATTTACGTAAAGTTAGAAATACTCATCCAAGTGCCATTTTGGTTTCTCTTTAATATATAGGTATTCATAATTCTCAAGGACTTATCTGCTCTTCAGACAGAGAGACTTCACAGGTATGAGTTTCCTAGATCTTTCTGTATTAAATTGATATTAGTTCATATGAAAATCACAAACTAAGTTAATCTACGTAGTTAAAAATAGGACCTTAAAAATACTGATCTTAAGTGCCGTTTAAGTATTTATTTAATATACAGCTGTCTAGATAATGAATGCTACTATCCTATATCTAGTTATTTATCAGATTCTAGAAACTCAATTAATTGATGAAATGGTAGATTTTATTTTTGGTACTGGAACATTTGATTGAATTGAGTAACCAGTGTCTTGGATTTATGCTTGAATTGGTGCATGTGTGTAAGTGTATCTTGGAATCTCTTGTAGATATTTATTTCCTACCATATCCATTTGATAAAGTGGTACAAAATTTCTTGCTTACGTTACAATTCTGTGTTTACAGTTTCAGTAATCTCTATCCTGAATAGAAAAACAATTATCATCTTGTTGTGGTGCTTGTGTGTATCATAAGGCCCCTCATTTTGAAAAATAGATGTATCTTGGAGTTGCTCATGTAGATAGTTATTCTAAACGTATTAGAGACTCATGCATGCATATTATGGTGTAAGTTTCTTTTGCATTATGCTCTGAATCTTGGGTGATCATTCTAATCATGCGAATTATGCATCCTCACATCATACATATGCAACATTTATTGTTGATTGTTTGCTTATGATGGACACAATTTGAATATCAATGTTAGTTTTTTGTTCTGTTTGGGATTATAAAATCTGTTTGATGAATATATTTCTTGCATTTTGGTTGGTTGTTTGTCTGGCTAGTGTTCATTCTTTGACTCTTTGTTACGACTGACAGTGATCTTTGCTTTTGGTACGGGTCTGACTTTTGCTTTTTACCTTTTTGATTATTGGAATAGTCTCGGTATGGTAATTGATTAACCTGTCTTGGAAATGTATGTATCCTTGTGTGTTTATCTTACATTATACCCAATTAAGTGTCCATATTGGTCTGTGATTGTTTTTCATTATGCTCTAATCTCATGATGATCTTTTGAAAATGACATCCTCGTAATTCAGCATCCATACGTTGATGATGAATACTGTGTTAGGTTATATAAATTGTACCTGCTGACTTTAGTTTTTGTTGTAACAATGATTGAAATATCACTGTTATGGTATTAGTGTCTATCACTTGGCCTCTTCAGTGTTACAGTTGATGCATGGAGCTTGGAAATTCATTAAATTACATAACTCGTGCAATTATTTAGAATGTGTACGTAATTGATCTTTCTTGTTTTCTTACGTCAAAATCTAGCCATTTGCAGCATCCGAGTACCAATTCTATCATCCTTCTTATAGTCATGTAGAATACATGATCTAATTTTCTCTGCTGTTTATGTTAATATTTTGCGAATCATAGTTTCTATTACTTTTCTGTTACTTTTGATATTTCTCTGCAATAGCATAGGTTTTGTGATAACTGAAACTTTGGTTATCTTTTGCTCTGACTTTTTCTCCTATAACATAGTTTTGATATAGGTGTCGAAATCAGTTTTGTTTATTTATGTTCGTAAAATATTTGTGGTATTATTGATATCTTTGTTTTAGGAGTTCTACTTACTTATAACTCTAAGTCTTTGATTGTTTGTTTATGATGGACATTTGAATATCGATGTTAGTTTTTTGTTGTGTTTGGCATAATAAAAACTGCTTGGTGAATACATTTCTTGCATTTTGGTCGGTTGTTTGTCTGCCTATTGTTCGTTCTTTGTTACAACTGACTGAGATCTTTGCTTCTGGTCGGAGTCTGATTTTTGCTTCTTGAGTATTGGAATAGTCTCAGTATGTTAAATTGATTAACCTGGCTTGGAAGTATATTTATCCTTGTGTGTTTACCTTACATTTTACCCAATTAAGTCTATGATTGTTTTCATTATGCTCTAATCACTTGATGATCTTTCTAAAATGACATCCTTGTAACTCTGCTTCCATTACTAGAGCAAATTATTTAGAATGTGTAATTGATCTTTCTTGATTTCCCTTACATGTTTCTTTTTGTTTTTGTAACTGTTTTCTTAAATAAAAAATCTAGCTATTTGCAGTATCTCAGTACCAATTTATCATCCTCCTTATAGCATGTCGAATAGATTCTCTGATTTGCTCTGCTGTTGAGGTCAATATTCTGTGTATCGTAGTTTCTGTAACAGTTGTTAGACTTGCAAGTTTTTGACAAAATCCAGTTTTCTGTTACTTTGTGATATTTCTCTGCAATAAAATAGTTTCTGGGATAACTGAAACTTTGGTTATCTTTTGCTCTGACTTTCTCTGCTATAACGTAGTTATTGAATATAGTTTTAGAAATAATTCAAACTGGTGTCGAAATCAGTTTTGTTCATCAGTTTCGTTCCCAACCTTTGAACAATTTTTATCTATGTTCGTATAATATTTGTAGTATTATTGATATCTCTGTTTTAGGTGTTCTACTTACTTATAACTTTTAAGTCTTCAAACATAACGCATCTTGGTTCTTCATTGTACATGTAAAGTGCATCCCTAATTCCTCTTCATTTGTTATTGCAAGAAAAAAACCTTAGAATCCAAAAAGACAACAATCTAAGAGAATGAGGAATAACTCAAGAGATTATGGCTTAAAGAAATAATCTCTGTGTTTTATTGTTGCTACTTAACACCCAAAATCTAATCGGGGTTCCTCGATTACTTTTTGTTTTTCCCGTTCCTGCTCTGTTTCTTTTTCTTCCTCTGTTCTCATCAGCAGTGCATTTGACTTTAATCACTGTGTTTTTCCTGACGTGGCTTGCAAGTTTCAAACTCATTATCTTCTCTATCGGTAAGGTCATGTCCATGTAGATATTTATGTTTAATGTATGTTGGACTCATGCATATTATGATAGTAGTTTCCCAGAATCTCGAATGTATATGTTTTGCATCATGCTATAAATCTTTGGTGATCATTCTAAATTCTAATCATGCAAAATGACATCCTCGCATCCTAATATTTGCATCATGCATTGATGATTAATGGACAAGAAAAGAACATTTATTGATGATTTTTTGGTTGACAATTTAATTTCGATGTTAGTTCTGTTGTGTTTTAAATTAGAAGATTTGTCTGGTGAACAGATTACTTGCATTTTGGTTGAATGTGATCTTTGCTCTGGTACGGGTTTGATGATAGCATCTTGAATTTTGTTTCTTTGATTGTTGGAATAGTCTTAGTATGGTAAATTACATGATTGTTTTGCAATATGCTCTAGTGACTTGATGATCATTCAAAACTTGGGAAATGACATCCTCACAATACGTTGATGATGATTATTGTGTTAGGGTATATAAAATTGTACTTGCTAACTTTAGTTTTTGCAATAACAATGATTGAGAATATCACTGTTATGGTACCAGTGTCTATCCCTTGTTCTCTTAGAGTTAGAGAATTGATGGAGCTTGGAAACTTATTGATTAACATTTCTAGTGCATTTATTTATAATGTGTAATTGATCTTCCTGGATTTCCCTTCATGCTTTTGTTTTTATAACGTTTTTCTAAGATTTGATATCAAAATCAAGCAATTTGCAATAGCTGAATCCGAATTTTATCATGTCACATGTTGAATAGATGCTCTGATTTTCTCTACTCTTTAGGTCAATATTTTTGTGAACCATAGTTTACAAATCCTGTTTGACAAAATCTAACAGTTGTTAGACTTTCAACTTTTTGACAAAACCTTGTTTTCTCTTATTTTTTGATATTTTCTGATATAACATAGTTTTCGGTATAAGTGAAACATTGGTTATTTTTGCTCTGATTTTTTTTTCTGCTATAACATAGTCTTAGAGATAGCTGAAACTTTGGTGTCAAAATTGGTTGTTTGAGTGTTCCCCACCCTTCGAACTATTTTTTGGTGTCCAAAACGGTTGCTTGTATAATAGTTATGTGTAATAATAACATTGATATTAATATGCTTAGAATAATTCGTTTTCTCCATATTTATATCTGTGGTTTTTAAAAAAAAAAAATTAACTTTCGTTTGTGTACACATTGCTAGTTGAATGTATTAACAAGATTGTGATAGAGAAGAGTAGGGATTTGTAGCTCAATATTACTCAAATTGACTGAAGGTGAAATTATTTAGAATGTGTACGTAATTGATCTTTCTTGATTTCCCTTACATGTATCTTTTTGTTTTAGTAACAGTTTTCTTAAGTCAAAATCTAGCAATCTACAATATCCAAGTACCAATTTTATCATCCTCCTTATGCTCTTATTTTCTCTGTTGTTTAGGTTAATATTTTGTGAATCGTAGTTTCTATAACAATTGTTAGGCTAGCAAGTTTTTGACAAGATCCAGTTTTCTGTTACCTTTCGATATTTCTCTGCAATAAGATAGTTTCTGGGATAACTGAAACTTTGCTTATCGTTTGCTCTGACTCTCTCTCTGCTTTAACATAGTAATGAACATAATTTTAGAAATAATTGAAGCTTTGGTGTCTATCGTTTTATTAAATGTATGCCTGTTTCACTTTCTGCTAATTTTTACTTGCACTTAGTGTTATTGAAGTGTGCAATTGTGAATGTGATCTTGTATCCCTCCTCTTCTTGTTCTTCTTTGCCATATATCCAGAAGATGAAAACTTAACAGTAAATCATATTTTAATCAGTCAATCTCACGTGTTTTTATTGCTTCATGCTGCGTAGGCATGAAACCCGAATTGTTCATAGGCTGCTTGTAGTGTATTATGTATACCCATAATTCAACTGAGAACTTAGCTGTAAAGATTTTGATATGTTAGTTCTAATTGCTTGGAAAAATTATTAGCTGATTGATTTGATCTACCCAGCGTGCACATATTCTTTGTTTTTGGTCACAGATGATGTAACCATCCCCATGATGTAACCATCCCCATGAATATACCACCTTGATTAATCAATCTACAGTTCGTATGATCTTAGTTGTGTAACAAATAATATGTTTATAATGTTTTGTTTTCTTGATATCTAAGTGGTTTGTCTTACATTTGCATGTTGGCCGTGGTTCCTCCACTACTCTCTGTTTTTCCCGCCCTTGCTTTTTTTCTTGTTCTTCCTCTGTTCTCATCATCAATGCATTTGACTTTAATCACTGTATTTTTCCTAACATGGTTCGCAAATTCCAAACTCATTCTCTTTTCTGTCGATAAAGCCATAAATGTCATGTAGATATCTATGTTTAATGTATGTTAGACTCATGCATGTTATTGTAGTAGTTTCCTACCATTCTGCATCACACATTGATGTTTAATGGACAAGAAAAAAACATTTATTGATGATTTTTTGTTTGATAATTTGAGTTTCGATGTTAGTTTTGTTGTGTTTTGAATTATAAGATTTTTCTGGTGAACAGATTGCCTGCATTTTGGTTGAATGTATGTCTACCTCTTGTTCTTTCTTTGTCATAACCGGTCTGATGATAGCATATTGAATTTTGATTCTTTGATTGTTGGAATAGTCTTAGTATGGTAAATTGATTAACCTTTATTGAAAATATATTTGTTCTTGTATATTTATCTTAAATTAAAGGTCCATCAATTTCTATGATTGTTTTGCAATATGCTCTACTTGGGAAATGACCTCGTATTAATAAATAATAATAGTGTTAGGTTACAAAATTGTGCTGACTTTAGTTTTTGCAATAACAATGATTGAAACTGTCCGTGTAATTGTACTAGTGTGTATCCCTTGTTCTCTTAGTGTTAGATGGAGTTTGGAAACTGACTAATTGAATTACATTTCTGGTGCATTTATTTAGAATGTGTAATTAATCTTTCTTGATGTTTTTGTTTTGTTAACTTTTTAAAAAGATTGATATCAAATCAAGCCATTTAAGTAGCTGAAGTCAATTAATTCAACAAAACTTTATTATTACATTCAAGAGATTTCAATTGATGAAATCTTTATTTAATAATTTTTTACCTAACAATATTGAAAATATATTAAACTATTTAAAATTAGAATATCGGTTCATTATATTTTCTTAATATTAGTTAGTTGTTTGATAATTAATTTGTTAGTTTTCTGTTTATATTGTTTCTTTCTCAATTTTGTTTTTGACTCAGACCTTTATAAATTTTCATTTTCATTATTAGTTAGTTTTTTATTATCATTATTTTATTACACATATCGCAATTTTGTGAGTTATAAAAATCATATGTATTGCTATCATTTGTTTGCTTTGATGAGTTTGTGAATGAGAAAAAAAAAGACTACTTTAACTCTCTTTTTATAGGGTTCATGTAACTTATTCCATGCAGTTATAGGAAATTTAGTTTACCTAACCTATTTCATGTACTAATAGGATTTTATTTATTTCATTAATTTGAATCTTATATGTGTTTGGATAATATAAATTTGATGAATGAGAAACCTTTTTCTATTAGGATATGACAAATATAATTTTTTTTTCTTTTAACTATAAAAGATTAACTAAACCTAACCTATTTCATGTACTAATAGGATTTTATTTATTTCATTAATTTGAATCTTATATGTGTTTGGATAATATAAATTTGATGAATGAGAAACCTTTTTCTATTAGGATATGACAAATATATTTTTTTTTCTTTTAACTATAAAAGATTAAAATTTCGTTTTTTTTCCTTTATCTAATTTTTTAATTATTATTTTTTTCTTTTTTTTTCTAAGACACATGTCACGATCTTAACGGACATAACATTAAAAGTGACACATGTCGTAATCCTAAATTTTATAAAAATCCTACGTGTCGCAACCACGTTGTGCGCATCCAGCTTTATATAATAAGATGTTTATTTCTATTGTGCATATGAACTTATAACAAATTTAAAATGCCAAATTATAAAATCCGATTCTTTCACCTCTAAAAAAACTAAAATTATCAAATTTTTAAGAAAATAAGCTGAAACTGGCGCTTCCTATGATTATACGAACTTAAGATTTTTGTTTATTCTTTCTTTTTTCCAATTTTGGGATATCTCATATCGTTAAGTTTTTATGGGTTTTGATGGATTTATTTACAAATCTATACTTACAACGTAAATGCTCAAACTTGAGGTACTAAGTACATATATTCCAATATAGTTATATACTGTGTATTCACGTTTGTATAGCAATGCAAACTTTGGTATAGTAAAAAGTTTATTTTTTTGTGGTCAAATATATAAAGGTATTGGTTTTTCTTGTGTCATTTGTTCGATTTCCTTTGCTTTTTGTGAAGCTATTGGTATATTCCGTACATGTTTGTGATATGCATGTCTTTTAGTTTTGTGCTTCAGTTATGTTTTAAAAAGACATGAAACTTATATTGAATAATATGCTTAATAAAAAAACCTCACAAACGATGAAAGAAATTAAAAACTAAAGAACCTAAAACAAGAAAAAGAAAAGTATAATACTTAGCTAATCCAAAACCAAATCAAATAGAAAAACGAATGCTTAGTGATGGGGATGGGGTCTGAATCTGTGTAACCACTTGAAGAAGCGGTCCAAAGGTGACGACCTCATCCTCCTAGTCCTCGGAAGAGCTCTGAATAGTGGCCGCACCACCACTCGAAGCTTAAGCCCAGCCTCACATTGACCAGTCTTTGAGCTTATGAAATATTGGATTCCTGGTTTTGTGAGCTTAATGAGATCTTGTCCCGTATTGTGCGTGGCAACAGGAGAAGAAGGTCGCAAGATATTAAACTCAAGATCACTGCTGACTTCTAAGACGTCGTTGACTTGGTCGTTGTAGTAGAAAAGAAGATTGTCTCCCACATGAAACTGTTTCTCCTCACTCCACTTGTAATAGAAGTCACTCTCTTCGGGAACACTCCATTCGTTGGAATCACCGACCTTGATGTTTTTCCTAGAGGAAGGATCTTTCTCGGTAGTGATGGATGAGACCAGCCACGGACGACAAGAACGTGGAGTCTCTGTCCGGTAACGCATTGAGAATGATTTGAGCTTATGAAGTAGTGAGAGCCTGGTTCCGTGAGAGTCACGATATCGTGTCCTGTGTTGTAGACGGCCTTAGGAGAAGAAGAGTTGCAGAATTCGTATTCCTGAGCATCGGAGACTTGAGTGACGTCGCTGACGTTGCGGTCGTATTTGAAGATCAGAGAATCACCCACGTGGAATTCCTTATGCTCAGCCCAATAATAGGTGTCGTCCTTTCGTGGTCCATCCATCGGAGTCTCCGACTTTGTAGATTTTCGCCGAGCAACCAGATCCCATTAGAGCCGTGAAGCTCATCATCACGAGCACAAAGCAGAAGATTCTTCTTGTTGTTGTTGCCATTATCAATCAAAGAGGAACAAGATGAGTGAGAGAGAGCGTTGATGAGTTTGTGAGTGAGAAAAAAAAATGCTACGTACCTCTGTTTTTTATATGGCTATACAAAACCTAATCTTTGCCGTTTTAGGATTTTATTTGGTACCTTTTTAGACTAATTGATTATTTAATCTGTGTTTGGTATAATACTTTCCTTTTTCAAGTTTTAACTTATATTCACCTGTTTTCTTCAGAAAATTAAAGCAATTCCTATAAGGATCTCCAATCCTTTTCTTATTAGGCTTGTGTATGATTTTTCGTTCTCCTTTTTTTTTCACACTCATAGAAATTGGCAAAATCTGCCAAAAAAATGTGATACCAACACAATGCCTTGAAGTTCTACTAACACAATAGCTTGCTTATGCAAACTCCCAAAACTATAACCAACCGCAACCGCAACAACAAAGTCTATTTGTATTTTGTACACTGACACTTATTACAAGTCTAAAACGAAACGGGCTTAACTTTTAAAATAGTTGGGCCTAATAAATAGTTCAAAGCTGGCCTACCAAAATTTTTAACTAACCCGAAGATCCTCAATCCGAAATCGATATCTTCTGTAATTTTGTCGTCTGTTGCCGTCGATTTGAAGTTTCTCCGTCGTAGAAGATCGCCGTTGTTTCATTAACGCCGACGTATCGCTGTCAGAAACCTCCATCTTCCGGTCAGAGTCGGCTGTTGGGTACAAAAGTTGGTTCCGATCTTCCATTTTCCTATTCGGCCTCGTTGGCGAAGCAATTGCGTCAATATTTCTTGCACGCTACTGAAACAAAAACCTAGATCGGAGAGAAGGCAAAATTGTATTCACTGATCCACGAAGGTAGGAATGGCTAGCGGAGCAGATGAGGACGCCGACGCTGTCCTCAGCGATGTCGAGTCCGATGAACCAGCGCCTGTTGTTATAAAGGATCCGCCGCGGGAAGAAGCACAGGACGAGAGGCTAACGGAGCTGATCGCGGAGCTCGATCGCGAGAAGAAAGCCCGAGAAGCCGCCGAGAGTTCGAAATCGGAGCTTCAAGTGTCGTTCAATCGGTTAAAGGCTCTTGCTCACGAGGCAATCAGGAAGCGCGACGAGTCCAAGCGAGAACGCGACGAAGCCTTGAAGGAGAAGGAGAATCTGACGAAGGAGCTGGAGAATGTAAACAAAGGTAAAGATGAATTGATTAGGCAGCAGGATGAGATGTCGAAGAAACTTGACGAGGCTGTGAGATCTAGAGATGGTTGGAAATCGGAGATTGAGAATTCGTCGCATATGTTGGTTTCTGGGATCGAGAAGATATCAGGTAAAGTAAGCAGCTTTAAGAATTTCTCAAACGGAGGTCTCCCCAAGTCTCAGAAATACACAGGTCTTGCTTCTGTAGCCTATGGAGTTATCAAGCGTACAAATGAGATTGTGGAGGAGCTCGTTAAGCAGATTGATACGACTTCGAAGTCGAGGAATGAAGCTAGGGAGCAGATGGACCAACGGAATTACGAGATTGCTATTGAAGTGTCTCAGTTGGAATCGACGATCAGTAATCTGCGGTTAGAGGTGGCAGAGAAGGCTTCACATGTTGATGATTTAGAGAGGGATGTGAGTGGGAAAGACAAGAGGATTGCTGAACTTGAGAAAGATAATCAAGAGAAGGTGAGTGTGTTGGAAGGTGAAGTTTTGGAGCTGAAACAGTTGGTTGATGAGTATGATGGAAAGTTGAAGACTATGGAACTGAAAATGGTAGCTCAGCGTCCTTTATTGTTGGATCAGCTGAATCTTGTGTCGAGGATCCATGACCAGCTTTACGAGTTCGTGAGGGTTGTTGACGGGAATAGTTCAGAACAGTCGGATTTGTCTGAGTCGTTCTTTATGCCTCAAGAGACGGAGATGGAGGAGAACATTCGAGCTTCTTTAGCGGGTATGGAATCCATCTTTGAACTGACCAAAGTGGTTTCTGGGAAGACGCAGAGTTTGGTGGAAGAGAAGAGCCATGAATTGAAGAATTTGAATGAAACTGTGGGTCTATTGGTTAAAGAGAAGGAACATATTGGGACTTTACTGAGGAGCGCTTTGTCCACAAGAATGATAACGGAGCAGCCATCCCAGAAAAGCGAACTGCTTCAAGCTGCAGAGAATGGTTTGAGGGATGTTGGTATTGGTTTCAGATCCACTAAACCTTTACAGGATGGGAATGATCATAGTACAGAAGAGAATGAAATATATTCCCTGGTGAGTGTTCCTGTAGGCCGGTTATGTTTTATGAGCTTCATTTATTCGGGTACCTTAATGATGTTTCCAATTTGGAATGCAGGCAAGCACATTGGAGAATATTGTCAAGGCATCTCAGCTTAAGATTGTTGAACTACAACATTCTTTGGAGGAATCAAGGCAAGCTCTCTAAAATAGTACTATCTTTTTATATCTAATAACTTTGAGAGAGGACATTAACTTGGTTTCACTAGGAAAGTAAATGATTTGGTTTACCTCATAGCATCAGGTGGCCTAGGAACCATGGGTATCATTATCCGATCCAATCTAAATAGTAGGAATATGATTCCACACTGACTTTCACATTTACTTGCGGCATCTTACTTGATGTTTAGTGAAAGTTCGTGGAAGTAACTATTTGAAATGCATCTATGTGGTTTCTTAAGTAATGTGTAGGTTTATATGCGATACTCGTAGTTGTCCACTGTAGTTTTCTGTCCACGGAGATCCTTTGCTTGCTTTTGTTGGCGCAACTTACGTGGACCACTTTCTTTTTTTGTATAAATCAACCAGGGAAGAGACTAGTTCTCTAAGGAAACAATTGGACTCTCAGACAAAGGAGCTTAACCATAGACTGCGCCAAATAGAAGAACTTAAAGAAAAGGAAAGAATAGCGAATGAAAATGTGAGTAAATTTATGCTTGCTCGAGCTGTGAAGTAGATTCTATAGTGCGTGATTTGTCAACGTACGACTGAATTATATTACACTGTGCTGAGAGTTTGTTAAACTTTGGTTCCCTTTGATTCTTAGGTTGAAGGGCTTATGACTGACATTGCTGCTGCTGAGGAAGAAATAGCAAGATGGAAAGTAGCAGCCGAGCAGGAGGCTGCCGCTGGTGGAGCTGTTGAACAAGACTTCACGTCACAGGTGCGTAACAAGTCCTTGTGTTAGTCTAGTGCAAGAGCATTGCAATTACCCTAAGTGGCTTGTAGTAGACTATGACAGTGTAGAAAGCTCAGCAACTAATAGTTGAGTCAGTTAGCTTGCTAACAAGTTTAAAAGGAAGATTAGGAGAATGAGTTTGAGGTTTTTCAGGATCGTTTAGGATTTGGGATCTGATATTGGTAAAGATTTATCTTTAATCACTGGTTTTGGATCCTATCAACTATATTGATGGTCTAAACTCTGTTTTTTCAGCTGTATGTGCTTAAAGAAGAACTTGAAGAGGCAAAGCAAGCGATAATAGAGTCAGAGAAGAAACTAAAGTTTAAGGAAGAGACGGCAGCAGCAGCCATGGGTGCGAGGGATGCAGCAGAGAGATCTCTGAGACTCGCGGACACTAGAGCGACCAAGTTGAGGGAAAGAATACAAGAGCTAAACCGTAAAGTCGAAGAATTAGAAACGCATCGAGATATGAGTACTTCAAACAGAGCTAGATATGCGTGTTGGCCATGGCAACTTCTCGGGATTGATATTGTGGGAGGTCGAAGGATTGAGTCGGAACAACAGAGCTCGAACGAGATGGAACTCGCTGAACCTCTGCTATGATGATGAGAAAAAAACCGGTACTTTATACAGTTTACTCTCTCTGTATTTGTTTTGATTTTTATGTATATACCAGCTTTAACATGTTTTGTTTCATGTTGTAATGTTTTTTCTACTAAAAGTTTGGCTTGACGAAGAGTTAGGGTGTTGTTCCACACACACACACACCCATATCGATGAATAAATACGAAACTTGCCAAGTTAATGATTTGTGACATTTTCAACTTTTGCATCAAATCCAAAAACAACAAGCCAAGTCTAACATAGTGACTTAGTCTGTCTTGATCAGGTATGATAGTTGTGGATTAGAAGGTCGAGTCACACAAGTAAACTTGAAAATTACAAACCAAGATGATGATGATTGACTGACTAACTAGCATAAAGAATTGCAAGAAAAACAAATCTCTTTCTTTCCTTTTGCGTGGTTAGTTGAGTTGCACCAAACTTGGGAGATAAGAAGAAGAGCACACAAGTGGGGGACTGAAATGTTGCGGGACATAAAAATGCCCAGTTACCCAAACCCTGTCAAGTTTGTAGATATTGGGAGCTTCTCCGAGACTCACAGTTTTGAAGTATCCATCTTCTCCGATAACAAAAGCCGTGTGGTACCGAGGGCTCTCCTCCGTGTGCAAGAACCCGTCCACATCGAAAACCACAACGACTTTCTCTTCCTCGTCAATGAAGAAGCTCCCATAGTCATCTTGAATCCGACCAACACCAAGACTAGTGTGTGGTTTCATATCCACTTTCAAAAACATGCTCCAAGACACGTCCTCGGGCTCAACCCTAGTCGTAACCCAAACCTCCAACGCGTCAGAATAATCCTCACCCTGCTGATACAGCGCAGCGAGCTGTTCTTGTCTGACACAAGACAAAGTCACAGTGTCACCAAAAGCGTGAAACGGAAGAGGCAGACGCGGTCCCATCTTCTCTCTTGTGAAATCAAAACAGAGCAAGAAGTCAGCGCAGTCTGTTATATGTAGACCTTCTCCTTCACG
Organism: Microthlaspi erraticum; assembly: GCA_902728155.2. Lineage (NCBI taxonomy): Eukaryota > Viridiplantae > Streptophyta > Magnoliopsida > Brassicales > Brassicaceae > Microthlaspi > Microthlaspi erraticum. Next base: position 173,426 of record CACVBM020000799.1, read on the forward strand.
AAAGCTAGTCAAGTCAGACATTAACTTCCCCTGAGCATAGAAATAACTGTTTCCTTTCACAGACACTCCGCGTTGAAAGAATTCCATCTCCCAGTCGGGTGTAACCTCAACATCCCTGCATGAGTTAGAGCTAAAGTCGTAGATCTCGAACGCGAAAAGATGTCCTTTGTCATGAAAATCCAAATACCTCAAGTCTCAAGATTTTGTGGTTACGAGTCTTCTTGTCGTATCCGATAGCATAATTGTCTAGTCTGTGGAAACTTGTTCTTGGTCTGATCGTTATTGTTTGCCCTAAGTAAGGGTTCCACGCAACGAGCCTCGAGTTGTCCTTGGCCACGCATAACAATAAGCCGTCGCTGTAAAAGACTTTGGATATCTCGACTTGGTTAAGTGTCTCTACCTGCTTGAAAGACAGATCAATCAAGTTTTCCTCCTTGCGGAGATTGAATTTCAATGAACAAACCTTGTCATCCATCGTCATAAACCCTAGAAACTGCTGCCTTGTTGCTGCTGCTTCTTGACCTAAAATCCAGTCTTGGGATAAAGAGAGCCATAGTTTGCATGTTAATCGCACTTCTCTGAGAGACGTTATCGGAACCTTGGTGAGTATTTTCTCTCCTACCAGTTTCGGTGGAAGATCGCATATCCTAGTCGTCATTGTTCCCAATTTTCAACAGACCGCCGCCGCGCAGATGCAATAGAAAAAAACTAGGGCTTTCTCTGTGAATGTGATGATATATATATATATATATATATATATATATATACATAGAGTTGTTACGTTCGGTGGAATTAGTCTTCCTTTTCCGTGGAAAAAAATGTATATTCAGTTTAAGAAAGTTTCTAGATTTCAATATTTTGTTAACTTGGTACAAAAGTTATCTTCATGTAACAGTTTTATCTACAACAGAGGAACATAAGCATAAGCAAAATGATCACATTACTAGCTCTCTAACAAATCTTCCAAAGTCTTTGAGTCTTGAAATATAAGAGATGAAAGAAAGTTATAAGGTTTGATAAACAAATTGCGCAAGTTACATATTAACAATCGAAAAGGCTAAAACATGCAATAGCCAAGTCTTGATGGGTTCGTATCCGTCTACATCGAAAATTCAACACACACACACACAAAGGTGATATATGCATAAAATAGTGATTTGTTTCAAAAATTAAATTGTGATATAGTTGCCCCAAAAAAAGGTGATATATGTGACCTTTGAACCGTTCAAACAGGTACTTTGTAGTTATTACTTCTTGATCTTTTTCTTGTTTGGTTGGGTTTGGGGTTCTCATTTAGACACCTGCTAAAACGGGAAAAAATCGCACATATGAATAATACCCAATTTAAAGCCAATTATAATTTATTTATTTTTAACTAATAATTTGGAAACACTTCCTCTTTTGGCTTCCATTTCCATGTGCCAAATCACTAATCATATCACAGAAAATCTGTAATTTCCACACAAGAAAATATTGCTTTCTTTGTTTTTTTATTGAAAAACAATAGAGATTTACAATACACTTCTTCTTCGAGACCAAGCAAAAACCCGCGTCTGTTCTGAATTCTCAATGATCTCCAAAAACTTTCACTAATTTGATCGAAACACATTTCTCTTCTCAAAGTTTTCAGGGGTATTCTATGATTTTGTAATGTCATCTTTTTAGATTTTTTTTTTTTTATTTTTTTTATTATTGTTGTTGTTAATTTGGATACAAAATATGTGTTTTCTCTTTGTAATACCAATGCCGTTTGATTCGACATCTTAAGCAACATCTCTGATCCAACGTGAATAGACCACTGTTTTGTTAATCTATAGGATAAGCAAATTTAGTCTAGGTTTAGATCATTCGAATTGATTATCTCGCTCGAGTAATATGACTCATTACAGTTTTGTTTGTACAAGTTAATAGGACTAATGGTGTTTTGATGACATTTGGAGCTTAGAGTCAAGAGTTGGAATTAAAAACAATAACTATGGGAATCTTGTCACGCAGGTAAAAGTTCCATTTAGCTTATTTCTTTTCTTGTTCTCTCTAAAGACACACAGAAAGCTTTGAGAAAACAGATGATAATTGTTGTTATTACAGCCCAACTAGTAGTAGGAGATCAGAAGACAATGGCATGAAGCTTCTTGCAACTGCTTCCTTTGCTGTAGCTTTTGGCATTCTCCTTGGACTCTCTTTTCCATCTTTCTGGATCACTCAGGTTACTTAATCTTCTTTCTCACCAAACTCTTCTTCTTAATCTTCTTTGTGTTTTTTTCTCCACCTGTTGCCAATTTGTCTTTTTGTAGGCGAGTCTACCTAGAAACCTTCTTCGTTCCCTTACTATCTCACATAGAGGTTCGCATATTGCAACTCCCATTGATAAGGCATGTGTTGTTTTATGTAATATTTTTGAACATTTTGTTTGCATTTTTCAAGAACTAAACCAAATCCTAAGACATGTTTTTTTTTTTTTTTTTTTTGTAATTCACATTTTGTGCAGATATGGATTCCTTCAAATCCTAGAGGCGCTGAGAGATTACCACCCGGAATTATTGCATCTGAATCAGACTTGTACTTGCGCAGATTGTGGGGAAACCCTGAAGAAGTTTGTTGCTCAAAACAATAATCTCATTCTTGGATTTTTTTACATTTATCTCATGTGTGATCAGTGACACTAGCTTCTGTTTCCTCAGGATTTGAAGAAGAAAACGAGATATCTAGTAACATTTACAGTGGGCTATAAACAGAGATACAATATAGATGCATGTGTAAGGAAGGTTGATTCATCTCCTTTCTTTTTTAATTTATATTTTTTGCTTAATAGTAAACTCATTATGTTTTGTCTTCTCAAGAACAGTTTTCAGACAACTTTACGATTGTTCTGTTTCATTACGATGGGATTACAAGCGAGTGGAATGATGAATTTGAGTGGTCGAAGAATGCAATACACATCAGTGTCTTGAAGCAGACTAAATGGTATCACTAGCTTTGCTTAAAGTCTTATACATTTTTTTTCCCTCTAATTAATCAAATTTCTCGTCTGTGAATATAAGGTGGTATGCAAAGAGATTCTTGCACCCTAACATTGTAGCGCGATACGATTATATATTCATATGGGATGAAGATCTTGGAGTAGATCACTTTGACGCAGAAGAGTGAGTTTTTTTTTTAACACTCACCCATCTTCTTAGTCAATTTTCTAACTAAGTCTGTTGTTGCAGATACTTACACATGGTCAAAAAGCATGGCCTTGAGATTTCACAGCCTAGTTTGGACCCAGAGAAAGGGGTTACATGGGAGATCACTAAAAGAAGAGAACATATTGAAGTCCACAAGTATGTATATATATATAGGACTCATACATAAATTCCTCTGTTGGATGATGTTTGTTACATTTACAAAATGTTATATATGTGGCTTTAAAACTTATCAGGGAAACAGCTGAGAAAATAGAATGGTGCTCTGATCCTCCTCGGCCTCCATGTGCTGGGTATGTTAAAAAATATAACTCTATCAACCTCAGTGTTCACATCTCCTCATATATAACATTATGTTTTTGATAACACAATAGATTTGTGGAGATAATGGCTCCTGTGTTCTCAAGAGATGCATGGCGCTGCGTGTGGCATTTGATCCAGGTTACAATTATTATATCATCTCTCAACTGGCTTCTTCTATTTGTAAAGACACATTTCCACATTTTTAACTCTTACTTAAACAGAATGATTTAGTTCACGGATGGGGTCTTGACTTTGCACTCAGAAGATGTGTTCAGGTACACAAAAAGATTACCAGGTTTCTTAGGGTTTATATAATGTTTTGCTCAAGTAATGAAGAGTCGTACCGTATGTGAAAATGAAGGAGCCTGCATATGAGAAGATAGGAATAGTAGACTCTCAGTGGATCGTTCACCAATTTATCCCTTCACTTGGCAGCCAGGGAAAGGCAGAAGAAGGAAAATCTCCATGGCAAGGGGTAAGAAAGCTTGGTCTTGTTTTGGAGAGTTTCCTAGGCTCTCTTGGACAAGTACCTTGACAAGCAAGCAACTAGATGGGTCCATATATATGTCTTAAAATTTGTGTGTGGCTATTGTGTTTTTGCAGGTGAGAGATAGATGCCATGTAGAATGGAAAATGTTCGAGAGCAGAGTGGATAACGCGGAGAAGGATTATTTCAAATCGTTACAAGTTCAAAGCCCATCCAATTCAACCACCTTTTGATAGAAACCTTACCATTTTAGTTGTAGCCAGAAGTTTTTTTAAGGTGCTTAGCTTCTTCACAACATTTATACATACATCTCTTTATAGGGTAATATATATATTTTTTGGATACCAATCACTATAATTAGATTGTCAATAATTTCTTCATGATTTATCAAATCACTTTTGTGGCCACAAAAAGTTTTGTTCATTTTGTTCTTGTGTCAGCACGTCCGTGCATATGACGTGGCATGCTTCCTTAGCAATAGTGAATAGTTGAGTATCCACGTGTCGATTGTGGAACGACCTCGGGAGAACAAGGAGCTCTCCACAACGCACCATCTGATTGGCTGACCACAACACGTGTCAGAGAAACAGCAGACCACAGAAAAACAAAACAGAGAGAGTTTTGATCGTTTCGTTATATAAAGACGAAACACAAGTTACCAAAGTCGCAAATCATTGAGAGGGATGAGTCTCTAACGACAGCCTCTCTCGTGGTGACACGTGTTTACAACACCGCTGGTTAAAAAAAGAAACCCATCGGAATACGAGTGGCGGCTATCTTTTCCTCTCTATTTCTTCTCTCCTTTTGTTCAAGATTTTCAAACTCTCAAAAACGTTTCACAAACTCTCCGTGAATATAACTAACAAATGGGTCTTTCGCAATTTCCGACAGCTCCGGAAGGAGTACTGCCACTTCTGGTAATGAACACGGTTTTTTCAGTTACCCTGTTGAAGAACATGGTGATGTCTGTTTTTCAAATTGTTGGATCCGAGAACGAAGAAGCATCCATGGAGATAAAGGAAGACGAGTCTGGAGAGGGTTTCTTAAGGAGGAGAAGAAGAATCTCGATTGTTCAGTTTAAGTCTATGTGTGAGAAGAGAGAAGAAGAAGAAGAAGAAGAAGAGAGAGGTGTGGAGTGTTGTGTGTGTCTCTGTGGGTTTAAAGAGGAAGATGAAGTGAGTGAGTTGGTTTCTTGCAAGCATTTCTTTCACAGAGCTTGTTTAGACAACTGGTTTGGTAATAATCACACCACATGTCCTCTTTGCAGATCCATTCTCTAGTGGTGGAATCTCGTTTTAACACTTTCCTTTTGTTATATTATACGATATACCACATTTTATCTTCTGTTTTGCCCCTTTTTTGGTTACTCTGTTTTACCCTCTGGTGTTTATGTTTGCCCCCCTTTGTTTGGTCTTGGAAAAAGGGGTTTTTTCATAATAAAGAAGGACTTGAATTGAATTGTTATGTTTTTGTTGTCTAATGTGTCTACGTTTTGAGATGTGCTTAAAAGAATTACATACCAAAACATAATATTATAAACCACAACTTACAATAATATAAGTCAAGTATATTTCTTTTACACCATAAGGGCATCCTCATTGGTCATTTTGTTGGGTGTCTTAAGAATAAAATAAATACAGAAACAAAAATTTGGTTGTCTTTAAATTTAATGAAGTGTCTCTAGGAAGACACTTTAGATCCCTATAAATGATAAATGTCTCTAAATTTAATGTAATTAAGACACTCATGAGGATAAGGATGGTCTAAGCATGTGAGATTATCAGAATGTCTCTTAATTTAATAGAATGTTTAAGCATTTGAGATTATTATAATGTCTCTAAATTTAATCTGAATAATGTTAACTTGTTAAGACACTCATGAGTGGTTTACGGATGAGGATGGTCTAAGCAAGTAAGCATTTGAGATTATTAGTTAGCCACTTAACCCAAATAATTCCTATTTATTGATCTGTTTGACAAGGAATACATGCATCTCATTAACTGAAAATTGTCACAAAAGTGAAGCCATAGTTACTTTTGATTAAGAGATTATTGGTTGAACTTTCTTAGCCCCCCCCTCCCAACAAAATGTATTGCTAAAACGATATAGCGTAGATTTCTGTTGGATGGAACAGTTATCAACCTCATAAAATCAGTTTTAAAACCCTGGAAACGTGATAGTTTTTGCATTTAAGTGGTGGACTAACCCAAAAGTCATAGCAAAAACCAATCATAGACTGTAGTCTTTATTTCCATGCATGCACAGACAACATCCATTTTGTTACATAAAAAACCAAAACAAAAACCAGAAGACGAACACAATATCATATCATCATTTAACACAATCTATATAAAATATGGTATGTTCTTATTCTTTCTTATTCTTCGCCCTTAGGCTAGACGCTCTTAGTCATCCACTTACAGAACTTCCGATGCTCAAAGTTGATGAATTCTTCTGCTTCCTTGTCAACATCATCTTCTTTCGCAACCTCTCTTGCACCCACATTCTCGCTCTTAGTCCTCCTCATATCCGGATACTGGAAGACCTGACTCTGTTCTTCAGCTGCATAGGTAACTCGGGGGGACTCCTTCATCGAGTTCCGGTGATGATGATGAGGTTGATGTTGATGATGATGATGATGAGATTTGTGAATGGAGGAGTTTTCAAGTACCATTCTTCTTCTGCAGAATAAAACCCTTAGCTCTCTTTTTTTCTTGTTTTGTTAGAGATACCTTTGAAAACTATCTGAGGTATATCTTTATATAGGAGATGTATAGTTCTTGAAAGTGAATATAAAAAAAACGATGAGGGTGAATCTGATTCCCTTTTGTCTTTGTGTCTTGTCCGAGCAAATATGGAAATAGACTCTTGGAGGTTTTTGGCCAACTTTGATATCTTCTTTGCACATGTTTAATGATAGATACGGATCTAATGCGATATAGTGTGTAAGATATTAGCTTCAACAACAAGCAAGATTTTTCATTGGAGATGATTTTAAATTTTAATAACATAGCGCACGTCTTTTCGAACAACTTTGGATCCTTGAGGTATATGCGCAGGCTATAAAAGGAACGGTAAATGGTAGTTTACTGTTGGTTATTCGTCATAGTTGGTCGAATTAGATGCCTTAATAATGATGTATCTAATGCGCAATTTTTAGTGGATAACGTAATAAAAACGTGGTTTTGTTCGTCTTGTAGAATTGTCTTTGTTGCTTTGGTCAAAAAGTGATGCAGCTTTTGAGCAAACCAAGTTGATCCGGCCCATCATGGGTTTGACTTTAGAAAGCCCATCACGGAATAGCTACTCTCACCTCCAAGTGTAAATGTTATTGAATAACCGTAACTACTATTTTGATCCTTTGAAACCAAGCCCAGTCACGACATTGTTCGATACCGTATTAACTCGAACAGTAACATTTAGAAAACCTCAGATACTTGAAGCCCTAAAAAGATCAAAAGTCAAATGGTTGTTTTTGTTGATCCAAATTTAGAGCTTTCTTATCTAGCCATATGAGATATATATCAATTGATATTTTGATTGATTCCCATTGATTGCTCTTTTGTAATTCGATTATTATATTTATTTTAGCTTGTTTACCAAATTTGTACTTTATGTAACAGTGTCATTCTCATTTGGATAGCTAGCTCTCTTTTCAAAAACTTCTTGGACTTCAGTTTTTTTCTTTTTCATTTTGTAATTGTTATGCCCGGTGCTACGTGCATTTAGCCTTGTGTGAATAAAACCATTGCTAGCTACTCACACGAACTTGAGTTTTTTTCTTTTTTCTCTTATTATGGATTCTTTAAGTAATTTCACCAAAACTTATGCAACTTCAAATAATCTATATATATATACTTTGACGTTTGGTCGAGCCTTTAGGATTTGTGACAATTTACCGGCAAAGGAGGGTGTATCGAGTATTCGAGAGGGAAAGTAAAAAGGAGCAAAAGCTGTCTTTATGAATTCAGAAGTCAACTTACAGAAAAATATTTTTTTTGTTCCTGAAGATCTCTTTTTGTCTTTTTGGTGCTGTCTTCATCCCCCTCGAGTACTTTTATCTCTCCTTCTTTTTCCTTTTGTCATCTATTTTTATGACGAACATTGCTCATACAGGACATATGCCATATACCATTAATTAACTTTGCTCATGCTCAGATAAAAACTGTCCTTGCAAAAACAAGAGATACCTTGATCATTCAACTAGACTTAGAAACAAACGACATTGTTACAAAACAGTGAAGTGGTAAACACGTAAGAACAGCAACAATACTAGTGTTCTAATAATCATGAAATTAGCAATACTGATAAAACATTCCAACATTTCCGTTCTGCTGCATCTTAGATGAATCAAACCCAGTCTCATGATCAACCCAACCCAACTCTCCATGATATTTCACCTGACCGAATCCGTTTCCATCGACACTGACGTGGTCCTGTAGACGAAGATCTGTCTGAAAACCGGTCTCTAGCATTGTCGGAAAAGAACCAATAGTCGACGGTTGGTTGGTCGTTGGAGGTGTATAAACTTGTTGAGAGTTAGGTTTTGGTAAGAAGCCTTGAACTATTTCTTGAAGAAGACCGGAACTAGCTGGTTCTGGCTCGAAGATTGAGGGCATACTCTCGCTATCAATAGTGATTGACCTCTTCGCTTTAGGCGAAAGATCTTCGGAAACATCGTTAACGTTGGTGAAGGACTCGTGGACGACGCCGTTTACGTTAGAGAGATTACAAGGCGAGTAAGCGAAGGGAGAAAGAGACTGAGAGTTTAGAACGTCGCGTAAAAGGAACATGTTCATCGGAGGAGGCGAGAAAAGACGGTGGTGATAAGACTCAAGTGAAGGAATTGGGTAGACGAAGTTGGTTCGAGCCTTAAGACCACGCATGGCTCGAGCGGCGCAGTCGTATGCGCAAGCTGCTTCCTCCGCCGTGTCAAATGTTCCGAGCCATCGTCTCTCCTTCGACATCGGGTCGCGTATCTCAGCAGCGTAACGACCCCACGGCCTACGCCTCACGCCTCGGTACCTCATGGTGGAGCCACCGGAAGCGCCGGCGTTGGAGGTAGCTTTTGAGGTGGTTACTCCTTTGGGAGAGGCAGGAGCGGTGGAGGAAGGTCTTGATGGCTTTCTCTTAAGAGAATGGTTGATGGTTTCTCTGTGCTCGGCACCTTCAAGTCTCATTATAGCTTCTTCCATGGTTGACCTTATGGAAGGTTTTCTAATTTCAGCTGTGAACTTCTTTTTCTTTTCTGTGGTACTATTAGGGTTTTGAGGCACCTGGATGTCATGGACTGATGGTAGCTGGTAACGTATTTATAGAATAAAAAAATAACACATTTTCTTATTTAAAAATAAAAGAGACTTACGTCTTTTTTGACTTGTGATTTATGACTCCATGAAATGAGAGATGTAGAAAGCAAAAGTACGTTTAACAAAGTTCATGTTCCACGTTCGGACTTATATTTCTTTACTTTTCTACGGACTTACATAAAATTAGAGTAATAAGTTACATGTCTTTTTGATAGGTAACAATACCGTAATTATTATATACCATTTCTATCCTAACCCTTGGACCCTACTTTCCTCTTGTCAGAGTTTAAAGCTCTCTCGGTAATGTTAAGTTAACCCCTGGGAGTATATTTTCGATTTATTCTATTGTTTTTAGGGAAAGTCATTAATCTTTCTGAAAACTTTCTTTACGAAAAAATTAAAACTTCCATGCTTGTATCACTATTGAAACTTCTGACTATTTCAAAAATACGAAATTTATTCACATCATTTTTTTAACATTTTCAAAGATTACAATTCTCTCTCTGGAGACCTTTTTCATGAATAGTGTTTTTGAAAATGAAATAAAAGTAATAATTAATTTTAGGAAGTAATAAGGATAAATAAATAGTTAAAGATGATTTAGACAGTCGTTTTTGGATGGAAATGTTGGGAGTTGAACTGAACGGAGAGAGTTGAGAATCGTGAAATTATGATTCTGAATTAATAACACTGGCGGCGCTCAGAAATTGTTCCTTCTACATGAGGTTATGTTTTGTCTGTTCTTTTTACGAGATTATGGTCGATTTGCTTATTTAGGGTTTAGCTTTATTTAATCTCTAAACCAAAGTCACGTGGATTTGTCTCAACTAGGGCTCTTTCTTCATGGTGTAGGCTCTTTATTTAGGGCTTTCCTACTGTTGCTCGATTGTGACTAATGACCACTCGCGTTTACGGAAATTAATCTCCACCGCTAATTTCATACTATCTTCCATTTTTTTGTTGATTAAATTTCACATAGTTTGTGCACCCGAATCTCTTTTACGACCTTGCTTAATGTCGGTAGGGTATCTTAGACCGATAAAGTAATATCAGTATCACATGTGTTGAATACTTGCATGCAATATCATGCTGTAAAACAAATTTCTTAATTACTTTCATTAGGAAGTGTAAATAGTAAATACAGTACAATATTACGTACGTTATCTCGTAACTATTGCTCATGTATCGATCGCCTAGAATTGATTATAGAATCCTAATATGAATTTTAAATGTTTTCCTTTGTAATATAACCACTTGCAATTATTGTTAATTGCATATTGCATGTGTAATGTGTTCTTTTAAAACATTTAGGGCTGTCTCAGGAAACATTATGAAGATTGTACAAAAGATCTCCATTAGGCTCTACGCAGATAAAAATATACATAACAACTAGGTTTTCCCAGCAAACGTTGACAAAACCGTGTTTAGGTTCATAGGAGATTGAAGAAAAGGTGCTCGTAAATTCCTTGTAGCCTGGATCATACACTATATACCATAGATTATAGATCCCAATTTGCAGGCGTCGAAATTACTTGTAGAAAACATGGATAAATTGTGGGAAGACGTACATATTTTTTTGGTTGATAGAAGGCTATAAGTGGCGGCAAGAAAAGGGTCAAAACTTCATAAACTAAACGCAAATCTCACAAGTAGGGGAGATGTTGCTATGTAAAACGGGAGATTCAAGAAACTAGTGTGAATTATATGCTACATTCTTTAATTCTTCGTAGAAATCAGATTAGCATTCTTAGCGGTTATGACTTATGACCATGGAGACGGTCATTTTGTCTTATGGAAAGAAAAAAACGGGCAAGCTGTGAACAAAACATTAAAGAATATTCCTATATTATTATTCTGGTTTGCATGCTTCAGTCTGTTTCGTGGCTTTTGAGGCTAATGAAGAATTGACAAGTTTTATCATAGCTTTGAAGGATTAAGGATATAGATTTTTAAAAACTTGTAAATCAAACTTACAATGCTGTAAGAAATTAGAGAATTCCGGGGTCGCAGTGGAGTATTATTTCTCGTAAAGGATAATAAAAATATACTCCTATAACCTGTCTAGTTACTACAATATTTTAAATATTTTTGGTCACTGCTTCAAAAAAGAAGTAAATGAAGTCAAACGGAGGAAGAAGTAAATGTGAGCTTGACGGAAATGTAACGGTCCATAGTACTCCATAATAGTTTGTTTACATTTTATAAATAAGGGTTGGAGTTGAAATGTCGTCTGAGAACCAAATAAAAGGAAAACAGAAGGCAAAAATGAAGGGGCAAAGCTAGGAAAATAGGTTACATGCAACGGGTACGACATTAAAGTTGATACCAGAATTGTCGCCTCTCTCCTAAACGCGTGGGTTTTTTCTCTGCACAATGCCTCTCTCTCTTGCTCTATCTCTCTTATGTAGGCATGACCAAAATCAAACCGTAACCGTATTTCGGACCGTAACCGTACCGTTTTTAAACCGTAACCGTATAAACCGGTTTAAACCGTAACCGTCAACCGTAAAAAAATATTAGTTATGGTTAAAAAAATTATTAACCGTAACCGCTATAGTCATAAGAGTCTTATGACTATATTTACAAATCATATGTTTTTGACTTTTTTTTCTAGCTCACACGAACGTGACCATGTTATATAATGTGATATTGATCGCTGAATTCGAATCTTTGCTTGGAAGAGATGACATTAATTCAGAGCTGATCAAGTGAACTTATTTGTGTTATCGATCTTAATTACATTGGATTAGTTTATATCATATGATATGACATATGTTATGGATTTTGCGTTGCAATTATATGACTCCCTTGAAACAAAAGGGCTTTTTTACAGTAGTTTGCTAGAAAGAAATGGATAATAAAAGCACAGATTTGGGTAGATTCTGGTTCCCTCTTAAAGATACACCATGTCCAAATAATAACCTCTACCGATTCACGCACGCACGTACGATTGATGCATAACTCGCTTTCACGTGATTCTCTCATCTCTTTTAACATGAATCCATATAGTAGTAACATGAATACATCTATATAGTAGTAATTATTGTTTTTCGTGGAGATCAAATTCATTAACGAAACAGTTCATGGCTAAAAAAAATCAAAAGGACTCCATAATTTCTATTTTTTTTCACAATAACCATCATTCGTTTTTATGTTGGCGACAGTTGCTGGTTGTCCTATAAATAACTAAGTATAAGCCTTTATACAAAATACAATTAAAGAAAATACTGTTGAACTGAGAGTTACTACAGAACCTCTTCTGAACAACTTGTCTCCTATGTTAATAAAGCTACCTTGCTTTATATCTAGATGCACACATTTGGAATTTATTTTTTGTCATCATTTGGAAATCTATTTATGATAGCATTATTTTTAGGCAGAGAAATTCTCCTGCAGTAAGAGCAAATACAAATATATATTATTATTCTTTTGTAACTAAATACAAATCATATTTCCATCCACAAACCCAGCCCATTCTCCTAAATGTATTCATATATAAATCATATGTTTTGGTTTTTTCAGTTTAAAGCTTTTAATTTCTCGTAATTTTGTTTGTATCTAGAATGAAAATACACTTTTTTTGTGTGTGTGTCAAACCTAGAATGAAAAACACTCATTCAGCTTAGAGCTTCCAAAGTAGTTAGACTAGTTACGTTTCAACACTATATGTTCTCTAACTATGGAATTTTTTTTGCTGCGTTTGTTTTTGTGTATGTTAAGTGTTTAAACTTTTAACTTATAAAGTTATAATTTTCTCTAAAATGCAAATCGAGAATTTGATCTAAAACGCAAACAGAAATTCAGTATAGTTTCGGGTTTTATTTGCATAAAAATGTATAACAAATCTCTTATTAAAAATAACAAATATATGTCAGGGTCAAGAATCAAGATTCAAGAAAGACTTTCTTTGGTCTTTTAAATAAATCAACGATGAAAAAACAAATATCGTATTGAAAATTAATTTTGGTTTACCGGTCTAAACGAATCCTCGGTCATAGATGGAAACTGATTAGACCCGCCGTCGTATCTAAGATCGTATGTTTGACCGTAAATCGAACGGCTACGATTTTCCTACGTCGGAGAAAAACGAAAATCCAAACAGAAAGTTACACGTGACCTAGTGGCCTTTTCCGATCATCAAATCTAAATAAGTTTGATGTAGTGGAGTGGAGTGTATGGGTCCCACTGAATTCAAGAAGCGTGGTATGATTGATATGAACGGATTTGATTTGTTTTTATTTTTCCGTTAATCAGGTTTTTCAATTTTCTGATTTTGATTTGATGGTCTGTCTTTGTTTCGGTCGTTGAAAATACTTTATAATCTGACGCTCTGAACGAGTGAACGGTCGATGCGATTTTTTTATTACCAAACAGTAATTGTTTTTGCTTTTCTCGAGATCAATTTGAAAGTAATTTCGATGGTTTTTTTCATCAAAGTACACTCATTTTCTTTTAGCAAATATTTACATGGACGAAATAAAATTATACTAACACCCAAGACACAAAAATCATGATAAATCATTGTTTGTAGATCTCTATACATTTCACCTAGTTCAAAGCAGATTACTTTTAATCTTTACTTATTTATATAAGTGGTTTATATATTAATCATGTATTTGTAATTTGGTTGTTGCTAAAACCAAATTTAAAAAAAAAAAACATTGGTTGTTGCATGAGCCTTAAAGATTGTGTTACTTCTATAAAAGTTAGGAAAATTTGATGACCAGTCGACATAATCTGGTTTTTTATACAAAACAAACGGCATAAAAAATGTAAACTGGTTTTGGTTTCATTTGACAAAGAAAATGCAATCCCACAAAAAAAATCCAAGTGCAGTTGGCCTAAGTGTTACCGGATCCGAGTACGAATCTTATATGATACATTAAGGGAAAATAACCTATGGTTCTCATAAATATGATCTAAATTACGAATTTAGGAAGACTATGGATGGAAACGTTGAATTTCTTGGTTATTTAAAAATAAATTCCAATTAGAATCTATTGAGAGGTGTATATGCTTCCCGTCAAACAAAAGCAACTCCTACAAAGAAGTAGGTTCAAGTCTCTTTCAATTCGACTCTTCTCAATTTAATTTGTTAATTTGTTTAGCCTCTTCTAAAACTTTGAAACCTAACAGAATCTTGAAGAGTCTCTTCTTTGTCTTGGGTTAAAGAAGAAAACGGAAAATGGAATTGCGTACCAGTAACCATCACAATTAACAAGTGTCTTGGCTTTGTTGCTGACACGTAACCACAACTCACCCAACACCGACCCTCTTTTTCATGGTGTTTACAAGAAAGAATGATACGACTCTTCTTTTCTTTCTTTCTTTTAGATCAATTACTACAATTCTTCTTAAAATAATATATTAACACACAGAGAGAGATATGTGTAAGAGACTAATTTGGCGTTGCCCACCAACCTAACTTCCCTTCTACTTCATCAACAACTCGTGTCCACTTTTGTTCAAAGATTTTATATAATTTATAAACACGCCTCCCGCGTGAAGGAGAAAACGCAACACATCATCATCCATAAACACATACAAACAGAAATCTTCTGGCTTCATCGCCGATTTGTTATGGAGAAGAAGAAGGCCGATCATGGAGATGATGGGCAGCATGAGAGTGTTCCTCCTATCCATAGCCAAGTCGTGAAGATCAAGAAAGAGTTCGAGAAGATCCAACACCCTTCTCTACGACAGCCTGAGATGCCAATGGTTCTTCGCGAGATCATGGTCCCACGACGTTCCCGTTCTCCCCTCGGCTTAGGAGAGAGAGAGAGACCCATCTCCGTTGGCAATTGATAACAAATAGAAAGAGAGACAGAGAGATAGGTGATCATACTCTGTGTGTTAGGGTTTCTCTTTATCTCTCAATGTAAATATCTTTGGTTACTATAAATGAGTCTCTTGTTTAATATCCTGAAACAAGAAATCTTTTGCTTCTCTTCTCTCATGTCATAGAAAAATCTCGATCGCTATTATGTTTTAAATCTTAAAACAGATTCATCTTGCAAATATTGAGGTTTGAAACAAGCAAAGCCTAGCTAGGGAACTTACAGGATGGTGCTTATTATTATGAAGCACTTGGTGACTCCTGAGATGATGATAGTGACTTAACCCTTCTCGTGAGGTCTTTCATGACATCGATGATCACTGACTTCTTCTGGATCCGGTACTTGATGCTCAGTTCTGCTGTGGCTGAAACACCTTGTTTCATCATGGCCTCGTCTTCCATTATCTTCGTCGGAAAGTGGCTCAACGCAATCACACAGAGTGCGATCACAGTCCGGAAAACGGCAACCTCGTTTGCAATTCCAAGAGGAGCTATGGCGGATAAAGATTTGAGAGTGTCTAAGTCATGCTTCTCTACTTCCCTCGATTCGCCACAAAGTAGTATCCTTATTGCTGCCAATAGTCGTCCCTCTACTGTCTCTGTACCTCCTATGGTTACCTATAACAACAAAACAAATCATAGAGAAGACTCTATTTACTCTTTCCACAGATATCAAGTGAAGATAAGAGTTTGGTTTCAAGACCTTGAGATTTGGCATCTCCCCGGTTAAATCTAGTTGTGAAAGCAACTGGTGTTGCCATGGAGCTGGTGAAGAGAACTTTGGGGAAGAAACACCAGCCGCCATGCTTGCGGCGTCCATGAGGTGTTCATCGTATTTGAGCTCAATGGTGTCGTATGGATTTGATTCCACCACAAATCCGTAGTCCAAGAGGAAGAAATCGTTGCTAAGGCAACCATAATTGAGCAGCAAAGGCTCGTTTTCTTTGACTTCAGTCTCTGCAACTACCTTAACTAGTGTGTTTGAGTCAGCTCCGTCCTGTTCTTGAATGATCCGGGCGTTTGGTTTGAAGCTGTGGTTGCACATATCAATCAGAGGAAGCATCATGGGAACAGCATCAGATCGCTTTTTATCACCATGTAAGCGAAATGCTCTAGTCGAAACAGCTGACATGGTCCACCCGAGAGCGGACGCATTCACATCTTGGCCGCTGAAAGGATGGTCACTGGCCTTGACATCTTCAAGAACACGTCTCGTCTCTTGCTCAAGCTCGAGAAGGAATCGGCATCTTTTGTTGACCTAGTCACAAACAAACAAGGCAACAAAAATCTGCATCACCTGATGGAACTGGTAAAGGAATTAGTTTTAACCTGTCTCTAATCTAACCTGGTGGAGAAGAGGAGCGTATTGCAAGTTCTTTATATCTTCTCCGGGGAAGAATATGGGAACGGTGTAAGTTTCAGGGAGATTGCTGATGTATGGCCACCAGAAAGAATCTTCATTGGCTCTTTCTTGCAATAGTCTCAATCCCAATTTCATTGCCCATAGTTCTTCTGCCAAATTTATCCAGCATTTCTCGCGATCAGTGTAATTTTTCAAAATCATCCAGAACATTGGGGATTTGATTTTACAGAATTCTATGAGCTAAGCTACATATTTGAATTACCAGTTCCAAAACATTGAACATTTAGCTGGGAACTAACACTCACCGGGAACTCGACGGGCCAAAGCGGCGAGGAGAGGGGACGATGGCGAATCATCTGATTCGAAGCGTAACGGAACGTGAGGAGGGAGAGCGATTAGGTCGGTGCCTTCAGGGATTCGCTCGGTGGAAATGAGGCCGATACCGAATGGAGTCTCCTGGGACAGCTTCACGGCGTGGTGTACGAAGCCGCCTTCTCTTTTGATCCAACGGACGAGGTCCGGCGGATGAGGCACCAACCGCGACGGCTGAGACGCCGCCAAACATGTGAAGGGACGAATGTGAGCTGCGAGAGAGGCCATCGCCATTTTCGAAGTGGCCATGACTTTCACAAGCTCCGACGAAACGGAACCCGGTCCGCTTCTCGAGGATGATGATCAGATCCGGGACGAAGCGGTTTAGTTGGTTTCTATTCGGGTCGGTTTAGACGGCTGGGTCAATTGTTAATGGGCTTTTCATTTGGTTTTGGTCAACAATGGACTTTTTCACCAAGTGGAAATTTGAACAAGCACAAATTTACGTTAATGACGTTTGCGTTTGTACTTTATACGTTTAAGGTTTTGAAAAACTTTATGAAGAAGATGAAAAGTGTTCTATTTTAAATTTTGACGTTCGAAAAAAGGCAAACCCAGAATTTAGCATATGAATAAATGCAATGTACAATATGTGAAAGAAAAGGTTATTAAATTATTTATTCACATCAACAATTCAATTCCGAAGCAGAACTGAAAAACAACACAAAAAAGAGTTACTTAAAATTTTAAAATCACGTTAGGTTGAGGGGATTGCAATCCCAATGAACAAAAAAAAAGGAAAAAGATTGAAAACAATGGTGGAATAAACAATGGATGACGAAACGGAGAAGAAGAGAGGAGGAGGAAGAAGAAGAACAGAAACAACATAGTCGGCGACATTGGCCGTGGAAAATCTACCTCTGGCCTCCTCCCATGACGTTATCACGCCTGGATCCCATCGTCATCATAATCTTAAACTCCTCGAAATCGATCGTCCCATCTCCATCCTTATCAACACCGCCGATCATCTTCCTGCACTCCGCGATCGAGCACTCGTCGCCGAGACTCCTCAAAACCTCGTGAAGCTCCTCCGCCGAGATCGATCCGTTCCCGTCGATATCATAAACCGAGAACGCATCCTTGAGATTCTCCAGCACATCGTTCTGATCCATCCCCTTGGTGTTCAGCTCCACGAACTCCTCGAAGTTGATGTAACCGTCTCCCTTCTGATCGATCTCGGTTATCGCCTTCTGCAATACCTCCTCCGGAACCTCGTGGCCTAAGCTCGCCACTATCGCACCGAGCTCCTTCGACGAGATCTTACCGTCTCCGTTCACGTCGAACTTTTTGAACACCGCCTCGAGCTCACGGATCTCCGTTTTCCCCGAGCGTGCCTTCTGCAGGAACGGAGAATCTGCTCCGGTTCGAGACGCCGTGCCGCCTCCCGGAAGCGACGACGACGAACCATCCGATTCCTTCTTTTTGTTGAACATCGTTCCAAAAATCCAATTCCTGTCGAAATCTGAGAGATATCCGTATTTGTGTGATTCCAGAGGAAGCGGATGAGTCTCTGAATCGCTAGCTAATTTTGGATTCTCTCAACTAAATCTGGAAATTTTCCTTTTCCCGGGAAATTCTCAGATTTACATCAAATCGATTTTAGTTATTTGGTTTCCAGAATTAGCAACTTAAATTAAAATAATAAAATCTGATACTATTTTGGTGTGTCGGGATATAGAGATGGGACGCATGTTGTCTAGTGCTTCGAGGTCATGCGTAAGTACTGCTCTCCCAATTCTCTAACCGCTTCTAGATAATTAACAAGTGGATAATGGAATAAACAGATTTTTTTATCATTTGAATTGTTTAACCAACATAGTTAGAACTTTATATTTATAACTACACCAAGTTACTACTGGTGATTAGTATAATTTTATCTACATTGTTGTTTACAACTTGAAACATGAAAGAAAATGAAAGATACGGCAAAAAGAAGTATAAATGACTGTGTAAGAAGTAAGAACGGAAGAATGATAGATTATAATGACAATTTTGGTCATACCAAATTACCAATAGCGTTCCTATTCGTAGTTGTAGTCGACTCCCAATTCTCTTTATTTCCTTTTTATAAGCTTTTTATTATTACGGATAGATATTTATAAGTATGAACTCCTGGTTTGTAGGAGATTCAAGTCTATGGTAGGTAGTCACCAATGTGTATAAATACTCTTTGTATTGTGAATCAATAAACCAAGTCAGTTGAATATATTATTCTACACTTTTCTTTTTTACATTAGGATTAGAAACCGGCTTAGTTTTTGTATAAATATATCGAGTCTTGTCACAAATACCACCAATACAATATTTCAGATGAGAGAAAGTCAATACAATATTCTAGGGTTGGACATGAGCAAATTGTTCAAAGAAAAGAAGAAAGACACGAGCAAATCAAAGAGCTTGGAAGTATTTGTAGCTACAGAAGAAGAAAGGGTCAATGAATCTATAAAATCTCTAATGTCAAACTCCGAGAACGCCAATAGAGTGATCGCGCGGCCTAGACCTAATAAAGGTTCGAGTGAGACCAGGAGAATTTCCAAAGGCAATCCTCCAGCTCTGCGACTCCAAACAGTGCCTTATAATCAGGCTTAGCGCCTTTGTGTCGCTGCCCCAATCACTCTACAACTTCCTTAGCTTCCCGGGTTTTACCTTTGCATGTTTTGGAATGAAAGAGACAAAGGCTACACTCGATAAAGAGTATGGCTTGGTGTGCAAGAACGCTCTCGAGGTCGGGACGTCTGAGTGGTGGAACCTCGATTGTGGGTATGCTCTCCCTCCCTCGTTTGATCTCATGTCTATGGAGTTACCAACTCAGCACATCGCAGATGCTTGGTTTAGTGAAGCTGAGCTTACGGAGAGTGATGTTCGCATGGCTTACTCGAATGCATATGCTGCGTTTTGTATTGGTCGCAGAATGGTCGGTGTCTTGTCAGAAAAAAGGAGACTGGCTGATCGGTATCATAGATAATTGACAAATCCATGTAATTTTTTTGGTGTTGCCTCTGAGATATTATACTCATGCTTGATTTAATTTTCTATTTGTCAATTGTTTTCTCAATCCATTCATGCTTATGTCGTTCGTGAATTACTATTTTTTAAATTCATACCCATTATCCACACTACCTTAGATTTTTAATCTAAATAGGTAGTAAAACATACAAACAATAATCATATATACACACACAAAAGTATTTTATATATATTGTTGGAAGGTAAAAACTTGTATATAAGAACTTGTTGTATATAAGAAAATCACTTTCAAAACCGTAAAAACTTGTTGGCAGGTAAAAAAAAAGGTTTTTTAACAGTCCGGTCTCTCTGTCTTTCATGAACAAAACAAACAGAATGTCATCAATTTTGAGAAGACTTGGGAATAGCTTCACGAAAACTTTTACATATCTTATAAGAACATGAACATCAATTACTATATCCTACCAATTTTTTTTTGAAAGAACGTTCTCAAAAACATTTCCCTTGATAAATTGTTAAAAATTGATGAATTTAACTAGTGCGAGCTCTTGTGAAATAAAAATGTAACAAACTTCATTTATATTACAAGAAAAAGTTTTGCATCAATTTCTATCATCTGTCTCCCCACTTATGATCTGCTATATTTCTAACAACAAAAAAAGAACACAAGAGATAAAATGACTTTAGAGTCTCAAGGTAAGATCAGGCCTTGAGCTATTGTTATTATCTACTACACTTGCATTTGCTGCAGCAGAGTTCAGATCAAGACCCGACTCTGTAACAGCCGCCACCACCGGAGCTTCAACAACCTGGCGGAAGCTCCCGGGCCAGTAGAAGTCACTGCCATCATCATAGTCAAAGAACACTGGCACAGTGTTACCAAAATACCCTTGATGATGAAACCTAGCAAGAGGAGGAGGCTGATGTGGATGGTGAAGTACACCGGAGTGAGCTTGCATCCCGAGGGAAGAAGATGTGTACGTGTAAGGCCTGTGATGGTGGTGGCCAAACATTCTCCCCATGTGCATTGCTCGTTTCGCCATCGTTCGCTCTCGCTTGTGAGCGTTTTGGTGACCTCCAAGAGCTTGAGAGCTGTAGAACTTGCGTCTGCAGTAGTTGCACGAGAAGACTCTCGGGTTGGATTTGCACTTTGTTCCCTTTGTGTCGTCGTCGTTGAAGCTGTCGTTGAGCTTGAGATCGAGCGAGACAGGGAGGATCGTTTCGGTTTTGGATAGATCTTGATCTGACGAGGTTTCTCTTTCTCTGGCTGGTGATCCTTGCGAGACATCATCAGTTTCCTTCATTGATCTAACTTAAAAAAAATAACAGATTAAAGTCAAAAGCAGATCAAGAAAATGCTTTATACCCTGGAAATTCACTGATAATTAATCATTTATCAAAAGAAGACACAATCTATAAATCTAACAACTATAGACTTAAACAGAGTAGTTCAAAACCTCAAAGAAAGTAGTTGAATTTGGGACCAAGGATCAGCTAGCTCGAAGCTTTATAAAACGACCAATAAAAATGAAGCTTTTGAGATTTAACTACGAGAAAGAGAGAGAGAGAGAGAGAATCCAAGACAAAAACTAAGAATACTTAAACAAGAATTGAAGATCAGAGAGAGAGAGAGAGAGAGAAAGGAGTATGGAGGGTACTGTGCTTACGAAGATGTGTTGAGATCTGGGGATAGACACAGCCGACAGAAGCTGCTGAAGTGGTTGACTTGGAAACTAATAAGAGGAGGGAGAAGAATCTAAAGACAAAGTGGTACTCTTTGTGTATACCAAAAATGGGTCAATACAGATGTAAGGAAAATATAAAAGCCAGAGAGAAAAGATAGGATTGGTGAAGAAAAGCATAAGAAGAATAAGAGGTACTGAAGGAGAGAGAGAGAAAGAGAGAGAGAGAGAGAGAGAGAGAGAGAGAGAGAGAGTTATGTCTAAACAAATATGGAAAACACAAATGTTGGAGAGATGGAGATATGGTCTGGTGGAAACACATGGGGGAATATAATGTCTCTGCCAGTTTAGAGTATAAATGAATATAATGTTTTTTTTTTTCGTTCTTTCAATAGTTCAACGACTTTTGTTTAGTGGCACTGAGCAAAGTAGTATTTTTTTTTTCTTTCTAAATTAATCAAGTAAAGTTACATTTTTGTTTTGTTTTTAACAACAGTGTTCGTGAAGGTGTAGCCGTATAGGCGTTGTTATGCACGTCAAAAGTATTGTTTATTAAGCATCGTGAACAAAAAGTTCACAGACCTAGAACTTTTGAAAACGGATTAAGCACGAACGTAACAAAAGCGGAACTAACAGAGTAAATGGATCGAAGAAATTTAATAATTCAAAATATATATGAATGGGAAAAGCGGATATAAAACGGTTCAAAACACTATATATATTTATAATAATATATATATTTATAATAATATATATTACTACAAGATAAGCGGCATTTGGCGATGGTTATATTGAGTTTGGCGACGGTTATAAACCGACGAGAGAAAGTTAACATCGGTTTCAAAACCGTCGTCACATCGTGTGACGCTAAAATTCTTATCGTCGGTTTAAAAAACGACGCATTCTTTAACGTCGGAAGCTAATGTCGGAATCTAACGTCGGTTTACTTCAATCTAGCTTCGGATTTGAAGCGATTTTGGCGTCGGTTTATATTGATTTTGGCGTCGGTTTATACCGAGTTTGGCGACGGTTTATAAGCAATTTTCGCGTCGGTTTAGCACAGTTTGACGTCGGTTTATCAAATGACCCAAACCAATTTTGTAGTCGGTTTAGTTCAATTTAGCACCGGTTTTGAAAGTGATCAAATGACCCAAAATCAATTCTCGCCGGTTTACACAACCAAACCGAAAAATCAATTCAATAATCCATGTAAAAATCATTTGATACATATAAAAATTCCAATACAAATATATCCAAGTCATTTTATGAAAAATACAAAATGTCACTATTATATTACTGTTTTTCACAATATCTCTTTGTATACTCCTTTTCAAAGACTTCAAACTGCTGTTTCACCTTACCTGAAATCAGATGCCAAATTCCAAATGTACAATCAATTTACAAGATTAATACTTTTGATGATCATCACAAGGAAAGAAAAATCATACCTTAGCTCTTGGTGTGGTCTGAACAACAGGAGATAAATCTTTGTGTAAATCTTGGTGTTTCCTCTGTTTTTGAAAGCAAACATATTAAGCTTAAGCATTGTGAACGGCAACTTAAAAGAAACTCAAAGCATTATGAATTACCTTTTTTGTTGCATTGTGAATGTTACGGAATATGTTTTCATCTGTTCCACTTGTTTCATTCACCTGTAGAAAAGTAAACTCCGAAATGAAACACTAAACTAAGGACAGTCTAAAGCTATGTTCTAATCTAAAACACTAACCACGAAGACTAATTAACCATCAAGCCAAGACTAACCATCAAGCCATGACTAACCACAGCCTAAAACTATTCATAACCATTAGAATCCAGAATTGGTTGCATTACATACCTGGAATTGGTTGCATGTCAAAGCTTTATGAAGAGCACTAGCAATAATATCAACTTTATCTGCGAGATTCTTTATTGTTGACTTAATCTCAGCTATCTCCGTTGTGGAGCCCAAACTTGAGAAGTATTTGGATGGCGCCGGACCATGACCTACACATCGCACTCGTCCTGAATGCTCAGGACCAAAAACTTGAGTTATAGCATCATTACTTGATGTTTGGCCTGGAAGATTCATAATGTCCTTAATCTGGTCCTGTAAAAATCAATCATACAATGTAACCATAGTAAAGTATCATAGACAGAGCAAACCCAATAGACAGAGCAAAGCCAATAGTAAACTAACCGCACATAATCTTGCTTCCTCGCAAATCATACTTCCATCTGATCTCGTGCGTGAGGCAATAAACATTTCACCTCGACTTGGTTCAACGCCACTCTCTTTTTCCTGCAACATATGCAAAAGTCATGATTAACAAAACCACATTCCAAATTGCTAACTAAATCTTAATCTTAACCACTAAACTTACAATCTCATCAGATCTTCTTGCCATACTCTTTTTTCCAAGTGTATATGGTATCTTTAAGTTGCTTCGGTTTATCTTATTACGCTTACTTGCTTTCTATTGTTATCGTAATGTAACAAAAATGTCATTAAAATTTTTAAATATCTAACAAGTGTATCTGTGAATATTCAGAATACCTTGGCTTTATCTGTGAATTGAGTATGCACAAAATCTCTCTATTGGTCTTCAGGAATCAATGCTGGTCGTGCTTCAATTGTTTCTAGTGGAGTATTTTTTCTATATAGCTTCCAAAACCGTCGTTTTAAGTCTTTGCATCTGTTTCCCAATGTAGATATTACATATTTTCTTCTCTTAGTTGGGTCATCAAACCAGAACTTTTTCTGTATTCAAATAGAAAAATGTTAGTTAAAAAAGGACTATTAGCAAAAAGACTAACAACTTCTTATTTTGTGAGCGTGAGAAGCAAAATACCTGAATTATTGTCCATGCCATCTCCTTCCTATATTGAGGAATGTTCCTCCAATCGGTGTAATTGATAGGTAAAATGTTAAGATCATAGCTCAAAGAACCTAACCATGAACCTAACAAACCTCCTGAATCTTTGATAGGCTGTCCATTCCTATTAAACTCGACAATAACTCGACGTTTCTGCATACTCCAGACTTGCTTTCCAATAATATTTTCTTCTGTAATCTTTCCATCATCATCTATTATCATCATCAATTATCATCTAAAACTCATAAACATACACTCGTTTGTTCAATGAAACTTGTTTGAAAGCGAGTCAGGAAAACCATTTTACCTATAACATGAACTTTCCATTTCCCACCAGCTAATTCTGGTCCAAGAGGAGGTGGAGCAAAGAAATCTTCATTCTGTGGCATTCTTGACGTCTTTTAAACCTGTAAAGAATGAAATGAAGATTTATCAGAATATTAATCTACACGGAAACATTCTCAAACATTCACAGAGTCAAACTTAAACACAGAAATACAGAATCAAACACAAACACAGAGAATCATTCTCAAACACAGAAATACAGAATCAAACACAAACACAGAGCCAAACTTAAACACAGAAATACAGAATCAAACACAAACACAGAGAATCATTCTCAAATATTCTCAAACACAGAAACAGAAAACATACCTCCATATTAGTATCTAAATCACTTGGAGCATAAGAATTGTCAAGATTCTCGAATTGTCTCACTAATGTTATACTAGATATATTATCACAGTTTAAGATTGGACTCTGAGTAGGAGAATCTTCAATAATAACATTTGGAGCATCCAAATCACCCATATCATAGAGATCTCTTGGCTGGACTTTGACTGCTATACTCCACCCTTTCTCTAATGGATCATCCACATAATAAACTAATTTAGCTTGAGAAGCCAATACATACGGTTCATCTTCTTCACCATCTCCACTGTGTATTGATCGAGAAAAATTTACAGCTTCATAACCAAAATCATCTTTCCTATAGCCTCGAGAATCACGAGTATCAGCCCATTTGCATTTGAACAATACAACTCTGAATGTGTCATAATAATTCAACTCAATAATCTCAACTAGTTTCCCATAATAAGAAACATCTCCAGCTCTTGGATTAACATCACTTGAACTAGCATAACTAATGGTTTCCGCCGAGACAAACACTCCACTATTCTGAGTTTTCAAGTCTTGATCTCTTTCTAGAGTTCTGAATTTGAATCCATTAATATTAAATGCACTAAACTTCAACACTTTATCAGATGGACCATGAGCAAGGCAATGAATATCACTAGATAAACCAGGAATTTCATTTTTTCCAACCCTTTCTTTAAGCCATTTACCAAAATGGAGATGCACATGCCGATCAATGTTTATTTGGTTACCTCTCCGTCGCCGTCTTAATTGAGACCTCCTTAATTCATTCTTGAACCTCCTACATAACATATCAAGAAACAATCATTCTCAAATAAGTAACAATCATTCCAATAACAATCATTCTCAAATATTCAGAAGAAAGATAGAATAAGTAACAATTAAATAGTATTCTTACTCGCGATATTCATCCAAGAACGAACAATTGAATAGTATGTATCGATGTGCCTGCTGCCACTCTAAATTACTTAGAGTATCCAACCTAGAAGCGCCAACAAATCTCCCAACTAAAGGAAAAGCCAGTGGAATCTGTGAATCCGAACCTAAGCTATTCTCAACCATTGGCCGATCATCCACTCTTCCAATCCTATTAAACCTTGTTTCTATCCCATTAAGGTACATGGAGCTAAAATTCAAACACTCTTCAGCAATATACTGCTCACATATGGAATCTTCAGGTCTTGCTTGATTTCTAACTAAAGATTTGAAATGTCCAAGGATCCTGTGATAATGTAAACACAAAGATTAATACAAAGTTTTAAGAATAATGCAAAATAACCAAGACACAAGTTTTAAGAATAAGATTTTACCTCTCGATATGATACATCCATCGAAACTGAACTGGTCCTCCTAATTTAACTTCTTCAGTCAAATGAACGGTTAAATGTACCATTACCGTGAAAAATGAAGGAGGAAATACCATCTCTAAATGGCATAAAGTGAGAGCAATATGCTCTTGTAACTTATCCAAATAAATGATATCAATTACTTTAGAACATATTTCCCGGAAAAACTGGCATAACTCAGTAACAACAAAGGCTACTTCTTGAGGTAACACATTACGTAGTGCTATAGATAACAATTGACCCATCAAGATGTGACAATCATGGCTCTTTAACCCCATTAACTTTCGCTGATTCAGATCAACACAGTTGGAAATATTAGAAGAATACCCATCTGGAAGCTTTAAACTCTTCAAGATATCAAGAAAAACATCCTTTTCCTCGTTAGTCATTGTAAAACACGCAGGAAGATATTTACCACTCTGATCAGGCCATAACTTAGAACGTATACCAAGTTCTTGGAGATCTTTTCTTGCACTAAGATTATCCTTGGATTTGCCTTTATCATCCAATAATGTAAACACTACATTATCCAACACATTCTTCTCTATATGCATGACATCGAGATTATGTCTCAAGAAAAGATATTCCCAGTATGGTAGTTCAAAAAATATGCTACGTTTCTTCCATTGATGTACTTCACCTCGACCTCTCTTTCTTCCCAAATGATCTAATTTTTTCCCCAAAGTAATCTCAATATCTTGAATCTGTTGGAGAACAGTGGAGCCTGTTGGTGTTATAGGAGGAATCCTTGATTCTATATCACCGTTAAATTGTTGCTTATCTTTCCTAAACCTATGGTTAAGAGGAAGAAAACGACGATGTCCCATAAAGCAACTTTTCTTCCCGTGATTCAAACGAACTTCTGTGGCATCAAAGTTACAAGAAGGGCAAGCCAAACCCGTGTGCACATTCCAACCCGATAAATTACCAAGTCCAGGGAAGTCACTAATGGTCCATAACAAAGCTGCTCGCATACAAAATACTTCATTCTTTGAGACATCATAAGTTGACACTCCTTCAGACCACAACTCTTTTAACTCTTGTATAAGCGGCTAGAGATATACATCAATATCGTTTCCTGGCATGTGTTTTCCAGAAATGATCATAGAAAGAATCATTGAAGTCTGCTTCATAGACATCCATGGAGGGAGGTTGTAAGGAACTAAGATCACAGGCCATACGCTATAGCTCAAACTCATTGTGCCAAAGGGGTTAAAACCATCAGTTGCTAAACCTAGCCTAACATTTCTTGATTCTGATGCAAACTCATGAAACTGCTGGTTGAATGTCTTCCACGCCAATCCATCTCGAGGATGTCTTAGTTTACCATCTTTGCTCTCGGAATCAGCATGCCACCTCATATGATCAGCCGTATGTGAAGACATGAACAAACGTTGCAAGCGAGGCTTAAGAGGAAAATATCTAAGAATCTTAACAGCTTGTTTCTTCTTTCTCTTCTTCTTCTTCTTCCCTGATTCTTCATCATCAACTACTTCTGATGTCTTCCATCTTGACGATTCACAAACTTTACATTTCTCTTTAGCTGAGTCTTCCCCCCAATACAACATGCAGTCATTAGGACACGCATGGATTGTCTCATATGTTAACCCTAGCTTGTGAATTGTTTTCTTCATATCACTAAACGACTCCGGAAATTTAGCATGTTGGAAAGCTTCTTTCAGAAGATCAATAATCAGAGACATACCCTTATCACTTATTGTAGAAATACATGATGTGATATAGCTTGAGCATGAATGATAACTTGCTGAATGACTCACAACCTTCGTATAACGCTTGATTACAATCAGACATCAGCTCATCAAATGCCTTTTTCTGCTTCAAAGGATCTGTATCCATGCTTGGAGAAGAACTACCATCTGGTATCTCATTCGGAGGATCCATTTGTGGCTCTGTATCCATGCTTGGAGAAGAACTACCATCTGGTATCTCATTCGGAGGATCCATTTGTGGCTCTGTATCCATTGAAGAACTAGCTCTATCTGTATCCATACTTGGAAAAATCTTAGCAAGTAAATTCATGGTTGAACTATCAATCTGATCCACACTTTCTTGATGATCTACACTAACTGCTTCAGAGTGAGCTTCAATGTCTTCACCGTGTAGAAACCAATTCGTATAGGTGTATAGAAAACCATGACACATCAAATCACCTTCAATGTCTACTCTACACTTGTATTTAACAAGGCAACAACGTTGACATGGACACTTAAGCATGTCTGCTTTGAGTTTACCAAAAGCAAAATCTAAAAAAATCTTGACTCCAATTATGTAATCTTGAGTCAAACGAGATTTTCTTATCCAAGATTTATCCATTTCAACCTAAACAAAGCAAACAATAAATCTATAACAAAGCAAACAACAAGCAGATCCTCATTTCATTAACAAAAGTCACAGAACAAGCAGATCCTCATTTCATTTGATAAAAAAAGAGCAACCTCATAGTTGAATATCATTCACAGAACAAAGCACAAGAGAGCGTAACTATAGCTATAATTATCATTCAAGCACAAGCAAAAGCAAAAGCACATGAATCAAAGTTAAGAAGAAAAGACCCATGAATCAAAGTTTAAGCAAAAGCACATGAATCAAAGTTTCTAGCTAATGAACAAAGTTTCTAGCTAATGACATAATGACTAATACGTTCAATCACAAGCATGT
This sequence comes from Microthlaspi erraticum, assembly GCA_902728155.2. Taxonomy (NCBI): domain Eukaryota; kingdom Viridiplantae; phylum Streptophyta; class Magnoliopsida; order Brassicales; family Brassicaceae; genus Microthlaspi; species Microthlaspi erraticum. Next base: position 202,464 of record CACVBM020000799.1, read on the forward strand.
TTTCATATTCAAATCAAATTCAAGCTAGTGAACAATATTTACCTGGTAAATGAGTTGGAAATTTTAGCTTTGAAGCAACAATCACCTTCACACGAGGAACAATCACCTTCACACGCTTCTGTATAAACCTTTGATACCGAGAAATTCAGGTGTTAAGAATCAAAAATTTATACAAACTTCGATACAGAATAAAACAACAGAGCAAATAGCTGGAAAAAATCTACGAACCTTCGATGGAGAATGGGTTATGGTTTCTGTAAATCAATGCTGTATCTCTTCTTGTGGCTTCGAATTGGAGTCGGAATGAAGAAGATAAAAGGAAATTTGTGTCAATTGAAGAATCTGTGAGCTCAATCTCCAATTTTTTCGGAATGAGGAAGAGGACGAATGGGTTATGGTTTTCTGTAAATCAATGCTGTATCTCTTCTTGTGGCTTCGAATTGGAGTCGGAATGAAGAAGATAAGAAGAAATTTGTGTCAATCGAAGAATCTGTGAGCTCAATCTCTCATGTATTGAGCTCAATCGAAGAAGAGGACGAAGAAATCGCATACGTACATTGCGTGGAAATGAATTAGGCGTTAAAGTTAGTATTGGGCAAACATATGAATAATATTAAATCGATTTTACACATGACACTTTGTTTTAACGTCATTAGCTAACGTCGGTTAAATAAGTGACGCTAATCTCCTTCTTTTTTTAAATTTTAATGACGGTTTTGAAAGTGTCACTAATAAAGTGACGTTATTTGTTGAATTTGTTGTAGTGTATATATAATTAATTTACAAAAAATGCATTATTTGTCTATTGTACAAAATTATATCTAAAATCTTGAAATTCTGATTGTACTATATAATTTCATTTTCAAAATCATCATTTGAAATAAACATACATATAAATTCACTTCAAATCAGATATAATCATGTCAAATATATATTTAATAGAATAATTGTTTGAATTTTGTTCAAAATTATTTCAAACTTATAATTGCTCTATTATATTTAAATTAGTTAAACATGTAAATTTAGTTTAGTAAAAAATTATTGATTTAAGACTTTATTTTATGCAGAAAAATACTCACTGAATATAATATTTTAAAAGTATATAAGTAATATCTTTAAATCATTATACTGGATTATATATATAAAAAGTTCATGTTTCTCTCTTTTGGTTGCTTCTAAATTCTCCATTTCACCACATCATCACTGAAATTTAATTTATTATATTTTTTCTTTTTAATATTTTAATTTCATAATAATTAGCTTGCATAACTATAATAAGTTTAACAAGAATATGAAAAGTCATTTAAAAAAAATAAGAGAAAGACAATGTATAGATATACAAAAATTATTATTTAATAAATTTATTTTTATTAGATTATATAATTTATATTGATGTCAAGATATTATATAAAGAACATTGATTTAACTATTTTGGGATGAAATAGGCGAGACAGGCCTGCGACTTGGAACCCCAAACCGAATACCCGACCTGTACCGAACTGATTTACCCGATACCGATTGATTTCGGTTTCCATATAATTAACCGATGGGTAAAATTCTAATTACCCGTGGGTATGGTTCATCCGAAACTAATTGCATCGGTTTACTTACCCTAAGACATTAGCCGTTTCAGATTCCCCTAACCCGCCTCATTAATCCATTTGCCTCCGAGAACCCTAATTCCAAACTGGAATCCTTATCTCTCCTTGCCGAATCTGTCACGTCGCCACCTTCCGTTGTCGTCGAGAAATCAATCGCAGGTTTGTTTCTCCTTTTCTTCTCTTTTCGACTCGATTTAGTCTCTGAGACTCTGAGTGTTTCGTTTTCTTTAGCTCTCCTTAGCTCTCCTTCACTTTCTTGTTTCGTTTTCTGATTATTACTTGATTGCTTTTGGTTTCTGATTGTTTTGTCTTGTTTTCTGATTATTCTTGATTGTACTCCGCCATAGTTGCTTAATAGTTAAAACGAGAATGATAAACGGAAAATATGAGAGATTTCGAATTTGTTTTGAGATTTAGTTGCTTTAAGATGATATTGAAAAGCTGTGATGAGTATTGTGAGTGGGTTTTGTCTTGTTTTTGCTTGATCATTGATGCTTTTTTCTCTTGTTTAAGGATTTAAGCTTAAGCTCTCTTGTTTAAGTTTTTTTAGCTTAAGTGTTGATGTTTAAGTTTGGCATTGTTTTGTCGAATGTTTTCTGTCATTTCGTAACAATGTTTTGTTGAACTGAAATCAAATGGATTTAACCAATTGTTTTTCATTTGTTAATTTATGATGCAGATGGCTTCTTGTGGCTCTCATGATATGGATATGGAGGAAGACGATGTTAGTCAAACTCAACAAGAAGATGTTCCAACACCAGTACCACCACCAACATCTCGAAACAAAGGCAAGAGAAAAGAAAGATCTAGTGGGACTACTTCTGGTAGTAAGAAGAAGAAGAGTGCAAGATCATGGGTTTGGTAACATTTCCCAAGACACGAAGACAATTACGATCTTGCTAATTGTCTCTACTGCAAGAAGGAGTTCTCTGTTCCAACGTCTAATGGTACGACGAACATGAAGAAGCTTCTTCAAACATGCAAGTTTTTTCAGGTTTGGGAAGCGGCTGGTAATTTTAAGGACCAAAACCAGACTGTGCTGACTCCTACTGGTTCGGATGGAACTCTGAGTTTGAGAAAGGTTTCTGAATCCGTGGTTAAAGAAGCTCCAAACGAGTTGATTGTCTTAGCTCAATTGCCATTAGCTTTCATAGAAGGCATAAGATGGAGACATTTCTGCTCGAAGGTGTTGCTGCCGACGCCTGTTTGCCGCAAAACGAGCACAAAAGAGATAGTAAAGATCTATGCTGATAGGAAAGCTACAATGAAGATTATTCTTGGGAAGAATAAGCAGAGGTTGTCGTTGACTACTGATATTTGGGTTGCTCCATACACTGTAGCCAGTTATATGGTCATAACAGCTCACTTTATAGATGCAAATTTTCAGCTGAAGAAGATGATCATTGGGTTCAAGAATGTTGGTGATCACAAAGGTGGAACCATTGCTCAAGTTCTTCTGGATTTTCTTGAGGAGTGGGACATAAAGAAGATCTTCTGCATTACAGTGGATAATGCGACTGCAAATACATCGGCTCTGAGGAAGTTCAAGGCTGGATTTCTGCAAAAAAGTATTATTACGATGTTATATTGAAGGTTATAAACTTATAATCTCACATTTGGAACACTGAAAACGCTTTTGTATATGGCTGATTGATTACAAACAACGTTCTCATATGAAAGATAGTTTAATGGCCATTTCAAGAATATATATTTTTTTTATTATAAAACATTTCAAGAATATATCACAAAATATATATAGGGGTTTCTTAGATGATCTCTATGGCCGGATGAGTTTTTCTCGAAAAATGAACATGAGGTTACGTTTAGAAATTAACTTTTGCATCTTACAGAAAGAACAAACAATTGAATATACTTGAGTTAAAGAAACAAGAAAACATCATTACGTTGTTCAAATTATTTATCGGGTCACACTGGTCAGAGACTCAGAGGTCTTCGACTCTTCGTAATTTTTTAGTTTTGGATCTTTTCATGAATTTGTAATAATTGAACTTGGGCAGTACTTATGTACATACCATATCTAAATAGCGCAAGGCATTTGATAATGTTGCATGGAGCCCATACATTCATTCCCCCCGCCTTTACCTTTTCCATCTGATGTTGACATTTCTTTGTGTTTTCCTGATATTTCACATGTGATTTTTAAAGCCTCTGCTTTCTCTGTCCCGTTTCTATCTAACTTTTTTTTGTTGGCTAGAACATTTTTTCAATACTGTGTGGTCCGCTGGTTTGTTACCAATCACTCGTGCGGTTAAAAAACTCTTATGCATTTTGCCTACTGTCTAGAACATTTTTGACTTCACTCACTCCATTGTGCAAGATAGGCTAATAAGTTTCTTATGATAGCCGAACAACCCATTTCTTTTGAAGTATGAATTTAGTAGAAAACAATTAAAAGATTGCAAAACTTGTAAAACAATAATGAATGTTTTCAGTTATAAAGAATACTCTCTCCTGATAAGCTGTTTCTCTAAGTTTTCCATCTTATTTTTACTTTATCTTCTTCTTCTATTTTTTGTTTTTTCTTTCTTTCTAAAATTATAGCACACAAAATATGTATATTCCCTATTCTTCTTCATCTTATTGGAAGAAGAACACTTTCATCGAGATTACAGCAGTTGGCCTTCTTCAACCTCCAATTTGGCATCTTGCAAGTTAAATGAAAAAAGTTGGATAAAAATCAGTGTTAAATATGTAATTCACAATATACATGTCTATGTTTTAGTAAATGAGTCTCTTTCCAAATAGTGTGTTGTACTGTTTTGAATGGAACAAAAAGAGATAATGGCGTCTCCTTATTTCTTTTGTCTCGATGCTATTGAGTAATGAGTGATAAACTGTGCCCACTTTGGTTCCATTCCCATCCCAACTTGTCTTTGGGCCTTTGGGCCCACCTCAATTCATTAGCTTTCACACATCTTCGTCTTTCGTTCACTTGCTTAGTTTCGTTCCAATCACATTTTCGCAAATGATTGTTCCATCGTTTCTATGTTGCGGGTAATATTATGGATCCGCCAATGAATTCAACCCTAAAATTACTAGACATCACAGAGCAGATGAATAAGTACATCCCGACCCTAGATCATGAGTCATCATCTTAAATTAGAACGCTTTGAGATAGTGTCAAATTTGGGATAAACTTAAATATGACTATATGAGCATCCAGCCTAAAACCAATTGGTAATAGGTGATGAGACTCTAATCTTTTATATATTACTATTTAATTATTTCTTCAACTCAGACTTTCATCGCTAACACCCTCTCACGGTCAGAGGTCATCTGAAGTGTGTGCAATTGTGAGAACAACATCCACCAGGTGACCTAACATCGGGTGGCTCTGATACCATGTCAAATTTGGGTTAAACATGGACATCCAACATAAAATCAATTGATAATATGTGGAGAGACCATAATTCTTTATATATTACTTAATTATTTCTCCAACTATCATGTAGGACTTTCATCACTAATATACTCTCTATGTTTCTAAAAACTTGATGTTGTAAGATTTTTACTTAGATTAAGAAGTAATTAATATATAGCTTTAAGTGCATCATTTTTCTCTCACTAGCCACTTTATAATTAATATGAACCAATAACAATTGAACAATATTTTAGTTGTTCAAAAAAAAAAAAAAAAAACAATTGAACAATATTCTTGGATCTCACAATCAAATTACTTTTGTTAATAAATAATAAAAAAGAATCTAAAAATTAAGTTTTGTGGAATAAAGAAAAAACTCTAAAACATCAAGTTTTTACAAACAGAGAGTAGATTAAATTGTTCTTTACAAAGTTCCTACCTAGGCTTCAGGATGAACTCTGGTGTTGAGGCCGAAGACTGGAAAATCAACCCTAATAACAAAGTTCCTCTCCAACCACTCAAGGTTGAACTACTTTTGAGCTTCTACTGGAACATTCATACATATGTGCCCACAAATTTTAGAAAGCTCCACTCTTTAAAGAATCTACTCTGCACTCGCTATTACTTTTTATTGAAGAAGTTGTGAAACGGTTACATAAGTTACTATATAAGGAAAATCGCATACAAATCATCAAAATGATAACTATTTCTCCTTTAAATCTCAAAGTTTTTAACTTTTAATACGAAACTTTAACACATTCTCTTTCTTTTTTTTATAATGAGTGCATTTTAGAAGATTTTTTTATGTTACAAATAAGTGTGTTTTCTTATTTCAATGCAATTTTCTCATTAATATATATATATTTTTCCCCTAATTAAATACACTCTCTGTTCTCGAGTATAAAATGTTTTAGAGATTTCACACAAATTAAAAAATATTTATTGTTTAATAATTAATGCATTTTTCTCTCACACAAACCACTTTTTGATAAATATTAACCAATAAAAATTAAAAAATGAATTAATTTTAATTAATAGCTCTTGAAGTTTGTAATTTGTTAGCATTAATTGACAAAAGTTATTTTAAAAAATCTAAAACATCTTATATTATGGAACAAAAAAAGTAGAACATCCTATATTCTGAAACGTAGGGAGTAAGAAAAAAAATTAAATACTATATAACATTGAACTATTTTCTTAATTTATGTAAAAAGTATAAAACGACACTTAATATAAATCGGAGGGATTATAAGTTTATAACCTTCAATATAACATCGTAATAATACTTTTTAACCTTATATAGTTTTTTATGTGATTTTCCTATATATACATACATACGACATCCATCCTCTCAACTTAATTAGTAAGATTATATAGGCAAGGATAGTTAATTACTTAATTGACGTGGTTTAGAGCAGTCAATCTACACAACAATCAACGAAATACTAACCTTAATCTTACAAGTTACAAAGAATTGTCTTTTTTTTTTTTTTTTTTTTTTTTGTCAACAACCTAATTCCTAAACCCGTCCGGGGAGCGATCCGGGGGAATTGTCTTTAATTTCATTTTTAGTTTTTGTTATTTATAAAATAAACAAAAAAAACTTTAATGTTATTTACAAAGAGAGCAAAACCATTATGTGTAAAAAAGTTTAAAGAGAGTTGACAAAAGAAATAAAAATGAAGGGAAACATTTTTGGTAACGGATCATCTGAAAATATTATTACAGCAAATCAAGAACCGAAAATTGCTCCAAAACAGGTCCAATTTCCAAATTATGGTTAATTGGCTAGCTTTTTCCATATTTATTTATTTCCATAGGTCAGAGAAAAGGAAAACAATCAAATTAAATAAAGAAAGGTAGAGATAGCATTTCCCTCGCTTTAATATAAGTCAAAATTTGATATTTCCAAAGCAATAAATCGTCCGTTTCGTTTTCTCCTTAGAAGAAAATCTCCGCCGAAGAACTCCTTCCTTTTCCTCTCCCCTTCAATGCTCAAAACCCTAATTTCAGTCACGGTGTAAAATCATCGCCTCCTCTTCCGTCTGCAACTTGGAAGATTTTTCCACAGTTACGGAAGATGAGAGTTTTGTTCTGTTTGCTCTGTATCATCGCCTTGGTGTACGGGCAAGCGAGTCCCGACGCGGCGACTATGATTTCTCTCAGAGACTCTCTGAAGCTTCCGTCGGATTTCGCCTGGACCGGGTCGGATCCTTGTACCTGGACAGGCACACAATGCGTGGGCAAACGGATCACACGGATCCAAATCAGAAACTCGAAAATCTCCGGAACGTTACCTCCTAATCTCAGAAACCTCTCGTCTCTCACTGTTTTCGAGGTCATGGGTAACAGTATAACAGGAGCGATCCCGAGTTTCGCCGGGCTGAGATCTCTGACGACGGCGAATTTTCACGACAACGGCTTCACCTCCATCGACGCCGATTTCTTCACCGGTCTGAGCTCTCTCCAGCTAGTGTCACTCGACAACAATCCGTTCACGTCATGGGAAATTCCGGCGAGTTTGAAAGACGTGACTTCCCTCGCGGAATTCTCCGCCGTCGGCTGCAATCTTTCCGGGAAAATCCCGGATTTTCTCGGCGGCCAAACGTTCCCCGGCTTGACGACTCTGAGATTATCCGGTAATTCTCTTTCAGGCGAGCTTCCGATGAGCTTCGCCGAGTCGCCAGTTCAGATCCTGATGCTCAACGCGCAGAAGCTCAACGGATCGATCTCAGTTCTCGAGAAGATGACTGCGTTAACCAATGTGACTCTCCAAGGAAACGGATTCTCAGGTCCCATACCGGACATTTCCGGTTTAGTCTCGCTGAAGAGTTTCAATTTCAGGGACAATCAGCTAACCGGTATCGTACCGGCATCTTTAACCGAGTCGAAATCTCTCTCCGACGTGGCGTTGGGGAACAATCTCCTTCAAGGACCAACACCAAGCTTCAAGTCCGCAGAAGCTGATATGTCTGGGACCAATAGTTTCTGCTCAGACACTCCAGGGACTCCTTGTGATCCACGTGTCAACACTCTGCTTTCCATCGTCGAAGCGTTTGGTTATCCGGTGAGGTTCGCGGAGAGCTGGAGAGGAAACGATCCTTGTGACAAGTGGGCAGGGATCACTTGTTTCGGAGCTGACGTCAGAGTGATCAACTTCAAGAACATGGGGCTCAACGGCAACATATCTCCACGGTTTGCGGATTTGAAATCTCTTCAGGTTATCGATCTCTCTCAGAACAATCTCACCGGTGTGATTCCGCAGGAGATGACTCAGCTGAGTAGCTTGAAAACGCTTGATGTTTCGAACAATCGGTTGTACGGTAAAATACCGGTTTTTGGTCCGAATGTTTTGAAGACGAGTGGGAACGCGGACATTGGAAAAGACGGTCCTAGTTCTGATGCTTCTTCTTCTTCTTCCGGTGGAAAGATTGTTGGTTCTGTGATTGGAGGTGTGTTGTGTTTGCTTCTTATAGGGTTTGCCGTTTTCTTCTTTGTCAAGAAAAAGAAGCGGTATCATAAGATGCATCCTCAACAACAGCACTCTGATGAGAAAGATGAGGTCAAGATTCCTATTCCGATAGAGAACCCAAGTGCTGGTGGTGGTGGTGGAAGTGAAAGTGGACTCAGCAGTGGTATGATGGAATATGGGGGCCCTGTGATGTCAATAGAGGTTTTGAGGGACGCTACGGATAATTTCAGCGAGAAGAAGATACTCGGGAGAGGCGGATTTGGAATTGTATACGAAGGGGAATTGCAAGATGGGACGAAGGTTGCGGTTAAGAGAATGAAGTCTTCGGGTGTAGGTGAGGAAGAGAATAAGAATGGTTTAGGGGAGTTTAAGTCGGAGATATCTCTTCTAACAAAAGTTCGCCACCGGAATGTAGTGACAATCCATGGCTATTGCTTACAAGGCAATGAGAGGCTTCTGGTTTATGAGTACATGCCGCAAGGGACGTTGAGTAGGCATATTTTCAACTGGGAGGAAGAAGGGTTAAAGCCTCTAGAGTGGTCTAGACGATTGATTATTGCGTCTGATGTGGCTAGAGGAGTTGAGTATTTGCATACTTTAGCGAAAGAATGTTTCATACACAGAGATCTCAAAACTACAAATATTCTTCTTGGAGATGATATGCATGCCAAAGTTGCTGATTTTGGACTAGTCAAGTCTGCTCCTGATGCCGCACAGTCGATGGCGACAAAAGTTGCTGGAACTTTTGGTTATCTTGCACCAGAATACGCATGTATGGGTCTCTTATTCTTAATTATGTTATGTTGCTAAATTAAAACTAACACTGAGATATTTTTATTTTTATTTATTTGTCCCTGCAGTGACCGGAAGAGTTACAACAAAGGTTGATGTATACAGCTTTGGAGTGATTCTCATGGAGCTACTAACGGGTCGAAAGGCTCTTGACGCTAGGAGATGTGAGGAAGAAGTTCACCTTGCCACATGGTTTAGGAGAATGTTCATCAACAGAGACACATTCATAAAGGCCATTGACAAAACGATTGAGATCAACCAAGAGACGCTTGGAAGCATCAACACAGTAGCTGCGCTTGCCAATCATTGCTGTGCCAGGGATCCACAACAGAGACCCGACATGACTCACGTCGTCAGCGTTTTTGTCTCACTCGTTCATCAGTGGAAACCCGACCAACACTCTGAAGATGCCTATGTTAGCAATCAGAAAGGAGAAGAGCCAGAGGGAATGACCAATGTTTCACCTTCCCGGGGAGATAATACTGTTACGAGTATAACCTCGCGACCTCCCGAGCTTGAACACTCATTCGGATCAGGACAAGGAAGGTAAAGTGTGTTTGAGAATTAGCTGGAGAGGACTTTATTTTTTGGTTGCTCGAGAAAATCTTGTTTTAAGGTCACACAGATTGTGAATACATCTCTTGTTCGTTACCTTGTTTCTCAAGTTAGAGTTTCTTTTCTCACCAGTGGAACCCATGTGCTTAAATGATCATGTGTTGTTATGGTCCCTTGGATATTTTTTTTTTATCATTATTTAGGTTGGATATTTCCATCAACTCCATAATTCAGTTTTATTGAGCAAAAATGACTATTATTTCGATTTTTATGATTTCATCGATCTCGACAATTTCCGTACGATTGTTAAAGACACTATCCATTTTTTTTTTCCAGTTCACCTTTCCAAAAGTTATTCCAAACAAAGAACACATGAAACGCAAAATATTGATGTCTCAAAAATCATCGTCTCGCAAGCTAAAGTGTAACCCATGAGCCCATGGGCCAGTTCACAATTTTCACGCCCATTCAAACAAAATCGGCCTAGGACTAAACCGGATCCGGTTCGTATGGACATTGTTGATTTTACCGATACTAAACGATTTCATCAATTTTTTGATCGTACGGTGATCAATTTTTCTTGATGAAACAAAGACGACAGGAACAAAATTTGACAAAAAGAGAAAAATAGGAAAAGAATAGTCCCCTAGCAAAAACATATATTTTCACCTTCATCAATCATCATCCTCTTCGATTTCACTTCGATCCTCTACAAAACCCTAATCCTCTCTCTCAAATTGTTCGTTCCGTCTGATCTTTTGATAACAGGAATGCTTATTTCTGGTCGCCAATCAAATCCCCCACCACTCTAAAACCTCGTTTCTATTGTCTTCTAGGGTTTCGAAAAAGGGGAGTAGAAGATTACAAGAGAGCGTGGAAGATGTCCCTTCCGCTACTGGAGTGTAAGTACGTGACGGAGGAGTTTGTTCGCGAAGGGAAGAATGGTAACTACGGTTCCAAGCTGCCCAGCTCCGTGCCGATGCTTCGATTTCTCTACGAGCTCTGTTGGAATTTGGTACAAGCACACAAATCTCTCTCCCTATTCTACAATCTACGCATAGCTCCTCCTATGCATATGTGTTCGAGTTGCTGAAGCTGCATCGTAATGGATTAATCAATCAGGTTCGTGGCGAATTGCCAATTCAGAGCTGTAAGGCAGTGTTGGAGAAGGTGAAGTTTCTGGATAATCCATCGAGAGAAGAATTAGCTTCCTGTTTTGCCGATGTCGTGACTCAGATAGCTCAAGACGTACGTCTTTCCAATACCTTCTTTGAGGACCTTACAGTTTTTTGACGTTTTTAGCTTACAAAGGATTGATACTGAGCGTTGGATTGTTTGCTTTCGTGCTCTCTTTGGTTGGTTTTGCAGCTTACCATGTCGGCGGATCACCGTTCTCGCTTAACAAAATTGGTCAGTACTCTTACCTTCTTGCAACTGATTAGGTTTTTGAACTTGTTAGCCTTGTGTTATTAAGTATGAACGAGACTTCTAGCTCCTCTGAAATTGCATCTTGAGATTAGAGATCACAGCGTTCATGTAATTGCATTCTGTGATGAACATATTAGAGCATGTATTGTTTTGCTATCAGTAGTGTCCTAACGATTAACCAACCTTTGGCTCATTTTGGGCGGGTTGCAAGAAGGAACCTGATGCATACCTGCTCCGTAGAAGGTCCCTTAAGCCTAAGTAGCTGATACTTTTAGGTCCAGTTTCTTCCTGGTTAAATGCAGTTTGATATAACGTTCTCTGAGTTGCTTACTTGATCACTGTATTAGTTATTAGCATACATGTTATTTTGTTGAATTTGATGATTACATACTTTGGTCTCTTCCTTAAACTACATCATTTACTATCTCCTCAATGTTTATATGCTCACAACTACCGATTGGTTGTTTCTCGTTTGTAGGCGAAATGGCTTGTGGAATCACAGACAGTTCCTCAAAGGCTTTTCCAAGAGCGTTGCGAGGTAATTTTTCTGTTAAGTTCAGCCAATGAATAATCAGGAAAAGGCCCAATAATCAGTGGAAAATAATTTTTTTTTTTATACTGAGCACTATAGGCATATGCTAAACTATAAGTTCTAGATGTAAATTTCAAGGTTGAATACTCAGTAATCCCATAGAATGTAGAAAGGTCCTCCCGGATCCAGTGGATAAGCTGGTCTCACTATCTTTTTCTGGCTCATCTCTCTATTTCTTGATTAGTAAGAAAGTGACTTTCTGAAGGAGCTGATGATCGATTTCTGTATTTTCTTTTAGGAGGAGTTTCTATGGGAAGCTGAAATGGTTAAAATAAAAGCCCAAGATTTGAAGGGGAAAGAGGTGAGGACTTCAAACTTCTGTAGCCTCTGTATTATTGTGACATACAAGTTTGTTATAGGGATAGCGGTAATTTGATGATGATGTTATCTTGTTTAGTCATAGATCCAGATGTACTGTAGTCTGATTTACGTAATAGTTACTTTGAGTTAGTTGCTTTTATATATAAAGGAGTTTCTTCTTTACCAGTGCAACTGCTGCTCATTGTTTATAACTGACATTTCTAGTTGGTGCTACTCAGGTGCGATTAAATACTCGTCTTCTGTACCAGCAGACAAAGTTCAACTTACTCCGTGAAGAAAGCGAGGGATATGCCAAATTGGTTCGTCATTCGTTCTGTCTACTTCTTTTTAATGCTCTGTTGTTAGATACATCTTCGCTCTTTACTTTCCTCTATTTGAAATCCACCATAGGAATGCTCTTCTTTAAATTTTGGAAGGGATGATCGTTTCAACGATGCTGATTTGGCCTTTCCTTTTCACACGGTTCCAGTTGGAACGCAAATCTTCTGCTAGTTAAATTGTAGTATAGCTGCGCAGAGTAACAAACAAATATGTCAGCAGAGTTTCTATTAGTTTGATTAAATCACATTGTAAATACACCAACTTATTACAGTAGTTCCTTTGTGGAGTGCAGGTTACCCTATTATGCCGAGGATCTGCAAGTTCTTCACATAATACATCAGCAGCAACTATGGGAATCATCAAGGTTTTAATTCTGCCAATATATTATGTTTCGCATATTTATTCCGTTTACTTTTTCTGAACTGAAATCTACTTTGCAGTCATTAATTGGGCATTTTGACCTGGATCCGAATCGTGTTTTCGACATTGTAAGTTTTCACAGTCGCTTCTCTCATGTTTGTTTGTTTGATATCACAGAATGCATTTATCTGTACTTACCTATTATATATGTGCTCTTTGTTTTTGATGAATAGGTTTTGGATTGCTTTGAACTTGAACAAGATTACGAAACATTTCTCAATCTAATTCCTATCTTTCCCAAGGTTTGGAATGTCTTCCTTGTGTTGTCATATTCAACTGCTTAGCTTGAGAGACTTCTTTTTGTTTTTGCTAAAAAATCTCTTTGATATGCAGTCTCATGCTTCACAAATTCTTGGATTTAAGTTTCAATATTATCAGAGATTGGAGGTGAATAACCCTGTTCCATCTGGGCTATATAAGCTTACAGCCTTGCTAGTAAAGGAGGAGTTTATCAGTCTTGAGAGCATGTGAGTATTTTTTCTCTCTTTCTTTTCTTGCTTTCTAGGTCCTTAGGAAGTATACTAGTTTGATAATCCTCTTTTCTGCACTGTCTATTTTTCTAGTTGTTTGGTATCTATGCCGCTTAATATCGTTTCTTAATGTAATATGAAAGAAAATTGATTGCGAAATTCTTTTGGATGCTGTAAGTTGTTTCTTACTTTTAAATTGCTCTTGCGGAGGGCACCTATTAGAGAAATTTTATTTCTTGCAAGCAACTCACTCAAATCGCTAACTTATTTTACCAATTCACTGATTCGGGATTACTAGAGTGCTAACATTCCCTTGTGTTTCGGACAAGTGAAACTTTACTAAATCTATGGACGGACCTTTTGTTCTTATGTTATTTCCCCCAACTGGTGTGAACAGATATGCACATCTGTTACCGAAGGACGAGGAAATTTTTGAGGATTACAATGCTTCTTCTGCAAAGCGATTCGAAGAGGTACAATTCAAATTATGAACCCCTTTCTAAGGATGTTTGTAGATCCATCATCCATGGTTATAGATGTCTAAAGATAATTTTGTTCTGGCCTAGCTTTAGTTGTATCTATGTTTCTTCTGAATTAGAACCTCTTTTTCCCCTTGAGACAAACAAACAAACTTGTTTCCTTTGCTCTTGCGATAATCTCATCTTGCCTTTACAAATTTTAATAAATACTTAGATGCTCCATTCAATTATTTGTTGTTTTAAAGCATTCCTTTCACATGTTTAATCATGAGATATAATATTTACAATCCTTCCTTTTTCTATAGGCCAATAAAATTGGAAAGATAAATCTTGCTGCTATTGGGAAGGATCTTATGGAGGATGAGAAACAAGGAGATTTCACAGTAGATCTTTTTGCTGCTTTAGACATGGAAACTGAAGCTGTTACTGAGCGATTACCTGAGCTTGAAAATAATCAGACTCTAGGCCTCCTTAATGGTTTCCTCTCTGTGGACGACTGGTATGTTTACTAGTTCCTCTTCATTTATAAAAAAGTACTGAACTCTTCTGAAAGCTTAGTTTGCCATTCCAAGATTAACTCTTTACTTGTCCCAGGTATCATGCCAATATCTTGTTCGAGCGCCTTGCGCCTCTTAATCCAGTGGCTCACGATCAGATTTGTGGTGGCTTGTTTAGGTTAGTGACTGATCCTTTAGCTCAGACTATTTTCCCTCAGATATATAGCTGCGTCATTGCTATGCATCTTCAGCACTATGTATCACCCAAGGAATGCCGGAGTTATGGCCACTAATCTATGATGACAACAACGATTTTTTTGAACTATGTTTTCAGGCTTATAGAGAAGTCAATCGCTCACGCTTATCGCATTGCTCGTCAGATGCGTTTTCAAAATTCTTCATCTGCGGGCACAGAAAAGAGTACACACGTTGCGAGTACAACATCCAGTAGGAGTCTAGATGTTCCAAAAGAAGTGTTTCAGATGCTTCTTACAGTTGGGCCCTACTTGTATCGCAATACACAACTGTTGCAGAAGGTACACTGACCTTTAAAATACTGAATGTTCTATACAAAAGATTGAAGATTGAAGCTAATATGTGTTTACCATTGTGGCAGATTTGTAGAGTATTAAGGGTTTACTACTTATCGGCCTTAGATCTTGTTCGCAGTAGTGATGGGTCGTCAAATCAAGAAGGTCGTGCATATGAAACTTCTCGTGTGCACCTGAAGGAAGTTAGGTTGAGAGTGGAAGAAGCTCTAGGAACATGCCTTCTGCCATCGTTACAGCTAGTACCTGCAAATCCAGCAGTTGGTCATGAGATTTGGGAAGTGATGAGTCTCCTTCCATATGAGGTTGACTTGCTTCTCTTTGTTCATTCCAGATATTTTTATGTAGAACGTGATGGCCAATCCTGGTGATTATTTTTTTCTTTAGGCTCGTTATCGCTTATATGGTGAGTGGGAAAAAGACGATGAACGGAATCCTTTACTGTTGGCAGCAAGGCAAGTGGCAAAGGTATAACATAATGACTTCTTTGACCTGTCATTCTCATTTGATACAAATGGAAATATAAATCCTTCAGACCTTAGAAAGCCTATTTTTTGGTATGTCAGTTGGACACTAGACATATTCTGAAGCGGCTTGCAAAAGAAAATTTGAAGCCGTTAGGAAGGATGGTGGCAAAACTAGCACATGCCAATCCCATGACGGTGCTTCGGACAATTGTAAATCAGGTGTCAATCTTCTCCAGAATGTGGTGCTGCTTCTATTTTTGTAGTCAAAATTGTTAAAACAGGGCTAACTATTAGGTTCGTTTTGCAACAGATTGAATCATACAGAGATATGATTACTCCTGTTGTTGAAGCCTTTAAGTACTTGACACAGGTCAGTGGTGCCTCTTGTGTCTTGTTTGTATGCTAAGCTCTTGTTTAATTTTTGCCTTTACTCTCACATGTTTTC
>CACVBM020000800.1:0-10035 GCA_902728155.2 Microthlaspi erraticum
GTGTAAGGAGTCCGAAATGTAGCTCTGTGACTCCACATTGTGGGAACTACTAGTTACATGGATTAATAGGTTCTATACATGACTATGAGGAGAAACATGAGTGAAACGGTCTCAATCCAAGGGAGGAACATCAAATGGACCAAATTTGGGAACCGGAAGAGGTAAGGAGTCCGAAATGTAGCTTTGTGCCTCCAAATGGTGGGAACTTACTTTTAGTGTATATGATGAACGAGACGGACCCATACTTACCCAAACATGGATTAATAGGTTCTATACATGACTATGAGGAGAAACATGAGTGAAACGGTCTCAATCCAAGGGAGGAACATCAAATGGACCAAATTTGGGAACCGGAAGAGGTAAGGAGTCCGAAATGTAGCTTTGTGCCTCCAAATGGTGGGAACTTACTTTTAGTGTATATGATGAACGAGACGGACCCATACTTACCCAAACATGGATTAATAGGTTCTATACATGACTATGAGGAGAAACATGAGTGAAACGGTCTCAATCCAAGGGAGGAACATCAAATGGACCAAATTTGGGAACCGGAAGAGGTAAGGAGTCCGAAATGTAGCTTTGTGCCTCCAAATGGTGGGAACTTACTTTTAGTGTATATGATGAACGAGACGGACCCATACTTACCCAAACATGGATTAATAGGTTCTATACATGACTATGAGGAGAAACATGAGTGAAACGGTCTCAATCCAAGGGAGGAACATCAAATGGACCAAATTTGGGAACCGGAAGAGGTAAGGAGTCCGAAATGTAGCTTTGTGCCTCCAAATGGTGGGAACTTACTTTTAGTGTATATGATGAACGAGACGGACCCATACTTACCCAAACATGGATTAATAGGTTCTATACATGACTATGAGGAGAAACATGAGTGAAACGGTCTCAATCCAAGGGAGGAACATCAAATGGACCAAATTTGGGAACCGGAAGAGGTAAGGAGTCCGAAATGTAGCTTTGTGCCTCCAAATGGTGGGAACTTACTTTTAGTGTATATGATGAACGAGACGGACCCATACTTACCCAAACATGGATTAATAGGTTCTATACATGACTATGAGGAGAAACATGAGTGAAACGGTCTCAATCCAAGGGAGGAACATCAAATGGACCAAATTTGGGAACCGGAAGAGGTAAGGAGTCCGAAATGTAGCTTTGTGCCTCCAAATGGTGGGAACTTACTTTTAGTGTATATGATGAACGAGACGGACCCATACTTACCCAAACATGGATTAATAGGTTCTATACATGACTATGAGGAGAAACATGAGTGAAACGGTCTCAATCCAAGGGAGGAACATCAAATGGACCAAATTTGGGAACCGGAAGAGGTAAGGAGTCCGAAATGTAGCTTTGTGCCTCCAAATGGTGGGAACTTACTTTTAGTGTATATGATGAACGAGACGGACCCATACTTACCCAAACATGGATTAATAGGTTCTATACATGACTATGAGGAGAAACATGAGTGAAACGGTCTCAATCCAAGGGAGGAACATCAAATGGACCAAATTTGGGAACCGGAAGAGGTAAGGAGTCCGAAATGTAGCTTTGTGCCTCCAAATGGTGGGAACTTACTTTTAGTGTATATGATGAACGAGACGGACCCATACTTACCCAAACATGGATTAATAGGTTCTATACATGACTATGAGGAGAAACATGAGTGAAACGGTCTCAATCCAAGGGAGGAACATCAAATGGACCAAATTTGGGAACCGGAAGAGGTAAGGAGTCCGAAATGTAGCTTTGTGCCTCCAAATGGTGGGAACTTACTTTTAGTGTATATGATGAACGAGACGGACCCATACTTACCCAAACATGGATTAATAGGTTCTATACATGACTATGAGGAGAAACATGAGTGAAACGGTCTCAATCCAAGGGAGGAACATCAAATGGACCAAATTTGGGAACCGGAAGAGGTAAGGAGTCCGAAATGTAGCTTTGTGCCTCCAAATGGTGGGAACTTACTTTTAGTGTATATGATGAACGAGACGGACCCATACTTACCCAAACATGGATTAATAGGTTCTATACATGACTATGAGGAGAAACATGAGTGAAACGGTCTCAATCCAAGGGAGGAACATCAAATGGACCAAATTTGGGAACCGGAAGAGGTAAGGAGTCCGAAATGTAGCTTTGTGCCTCCAAATGGTGGGAACTTACTTTTAGTGTATATGATGAACGAGACGGACCCATACTTACCCAAACATGGATTAATAGGTTCTATACATGACTATGAGGAGAAACATGAGTGAAACGGTCTCAATCCAAGGGAGGAACATCAAATGGACCAAATTTGGGAACCGGAAGAGGTAAGGAGTCCGAAATGTAGCTTTGTGCCTCCAAATGGTGGGAACTTACTTTTAGTGTATATGATGAACGAGACGGACCCATACTTACCCAAACATGGATTAATAGGTTCTATACATGACTATGAGGAGAAACATGAGTGAAACGGTCTCAATCCAAGGGAGGAACATCAAATGGACCAAATTTGGGAACCGGAAGAGGTAAGGAGTCCGAAATGTAGCTTTGTGCCTCCAAATGGTGGGAACTTACTTTTAGTGTATATGATGAACGAGACGGACCCATACTTACCCAAACATGGATTAATAGGTTCTATACATGACTATGAGGAGAAACATGAGTGAAACGGTCTCAATCCAAGGGAGGAACATCAAATGGACCAAATTTGGGAACCGGAAGAGGTAAGGAGTCCGAAATGTAGCTTTGTGCCTCCAAATGGTGGGAACTTACTTTTAGTGTATATGATGAACGAGACGGACCCATACTTACCCAAACATGGATTAATAGGTTCTATACATGACTATGAGGAGAAACATGAGTGAAACGGTCTCAATCCAAGGGAGGAACATCAAATGGACCAAATTTGGGAACCGGAAGAGGTAAGGAGTCCGAAATGTAGCTTTGTGCCTCCAAATGGTGGGAACTTACTTTTAGTGTATATGATGAACGAGACGGACCCATACTTACCCAAACATGGATTAATAGGTTCTATACATGACTATGAGGAGAAACATGAGTGAAACGGTCTCAATCCAAGGGAGGAACATCAAATGGACCAAATTTGGGAACCGGAAGAGGTAAGGAGTCCGAAATGTAGCTTTGTGCCTCCAAATGGTGGGAACTTACTTTTAGTGTATATGATGAACGAGACGGACCCATACTTACCCAAACATGGATTAATAGGTTCTATACATGACTATGAGGAGAAACATGAGTGAAACGGTCTCAATCCAAGGGAGGAACATCAAATGGACCAAATTTGGGAACCGGAAGAGGTAAGGAGTCCGAAATGTAGCTTTGTGCCTCCAAATGGTGGGAACTTACTTTTAGTGTATATGATGAACGAGACGGACCCATACTTACCCAAACATGGATTAATAGGTTCTATACATGACTATGAGGAGAAACATGAGTGAAACGGTCTCAATCCAAGGGAGGAACATCAAATGGACCAAATTTGGGAACCGGAAGAGGTAAGGAGTCCGAAATGTAGCTTTGTGCCTCCAAATGGTGGGAACTTACTTTTAGTGTATATGATGAACGAGACGGACCCATACTTACCCAAACATGGATTAATAGGTTCTATACATGACTATGAGGAGAAACATGAGTGAAACGGTCTCAATCCAAGGGAGGAACATCAAATGGACCAAATTTGGGAACCGGAAGAGGTAAGGAGTCCGAAATGTAGCTTTGTGCCTCCAAATGGTGGGAACTTACTTTTAGTGTATATGATGAACGAGACGGACCCATACTTACCCAAACATGGATTAATAGGTTCTATACATGACTATGAGGAGAAACATGAGTGAAACGGTCTCAATCCAAGGGAGGAACATCAAATGGACCAAATTTGGGAACCGGAAGAGGTAAGGAGTCCGAAATGTAGCTTTGTGCCTCCAAATGGTGGGAACTTACTTTTAGTGTATATGATGAACGAGACGGACCCATACTTACCCAAACATGGATTAATAGGTTCTATACATGACTATGAGGAGAAACATGAGTGAAACGGTCTCAATCCAAGGGAGGAACATCAAATGGACCAAATTTGGGAACCGGAAGAGGTAAGGAGTCCGAAATGTAGCTTTGTGCCTCCAAATGGTGGGAACTTACTTTTAGTGTATATGATGAACGAGACGGACCCATACTTACCCAAACATGGATTAATAGGTTCTATACATGACTATGAGGAGAAACATGAGTGAAACGGTCTCAATCCAAGGGAGGAACATCAAATGGACCAAATTTGGGAACCGGAAGAGGTAAGGAGTCCGAAATGTAGCTTTGTGCCTCCAAATGGTGGGAACTTACTTTTAGTGTATATGATGAACGAGACGGACCCATACTTACCCAAACATGGATTAATAGGTTCTATACATGACTATGAGGAGAAACATGAGTGAAACGGTCTCAATCCAAGGGAGGAACATCAAATGGACCAAATTTGGGAACCGGAAGAGGTAAGGAGTCCGAAATGTAGCTTTGTGCCTCCAAATGGTGGGAACTTACTTTTAGTGTATATGATGAACGAGACGGACCCATACTTACCCAAACATGGATTAATAGGTTCTATACATGACTATGAGGAGAAACATGAGTGAAACGGTCTCAATCCAAGGGAGGAACATCAAATGGACCAAATTTGGGAACCGGAAGAGGTAAGGAGTCCGAAATGTAGCTTTGTGCCTCCAAATGGTGGGAACTTACTTTTAGTGTATATGATGAACGAGACGGACCCATACTTACCCAAACATGGATTAATAGGTTCTATACATGACTATGAGGAGAAACATGAGTGAAACGGTCTCAATCCAAGGGAGGAACATCAAATGGACCAAATTTGGGAACCGGAAGAGGTAAGGAGTCCGAAATGTAGCTTTGTGCCTCCAAATGGTGGGAACTTACTTTTAGTGTATATGATGAACGAGACGGACCCATACTTACCCAAACATGGATTAATAGGTTCTATACATGACTATGAGGAGAAACATGAGTGAAACGGTCTCAATCCAAGGGAGGAACATCAAATGGACCAAATTTGGGAACCGGAAGAGGTAAGGAGTCCGAAATGTAGCTTTGTGCCTCCAAATGGTGGGAACTTACTTTTAGTGTATATGATGAACGAGACGGACCCATACTTACCCAAACATGGATTAATAGGTTCTATACATGACTATGAGGAGAAACATGAGTGAAACGGTCTCAATCCAAGGGAGGAACATCAAATGGACCAAATTTGGGAACCGGAAGAGGTAAGGAGTCCGAAATGTAGCTTTGTGCCTCCAAATGGTGGGAACTTACTTTTAGTGTATATGATGAACGAGACGGACCCATACTTACCCAAACATGGATTAATAGGTTCTATACATGACTATGAGGAGAAACATGAGTGAAACGGTCTCAATCCAAGGGAGGAACATCAAATGGACCAAATTTGGGAACCGGAAGAGGTAAGGAGTCCGAAATGTAGCTTTGTGCCTCCAAATGGTGGGAACTTACTTTTAGTGTATATGATGAACGAGACGGACCCATACTTACCCAAACATGGATTAATAGGTTCTATACATGACTATGAGGAGAAACATGAGTGAAACGGTCTCAATCCAAGGGAGGAACATCAAATGGACCAAATTTGGGAACCGGAAGAGGTAAGGAGTCCGAAATGTAGCTTTGTGCCTCCAAATGGTGGGAACTTACTTTTAGTGTATATGATGAACGAGACGGACCCATACTTACCCAAACATGGATTAATAGGTTCTATACATGACTATGAGGAGAAACATGAGTGAAACGGTCTCAATCCAAGGGAGGAACATCAAATGGACCAAATTTGGGAACCGGAAGAGGTAAGGAGTCCGAAATGTAGCTTTGTGCCTCCAAATGGTGGGAACTTACTTTTAGTGTATATGATGAACGAGACGGACCCATACTTACCCAAACATGGATTAATAGGTTCTATACATGACTATGAGGAGAAACATGAGTGAAACGGTCTCAATCCAAGGGAGGAACATCAAATGGACCAAATTTGGGAACCGGAAGAGGTAAGGAGTCCGAAATGTAGCTTTGTGCCTCCAAATGGTGGGAACTTACTTTTAGTGTATATGATGAACGAGACGGACCCATACTTACCCAAACATGGATTAATAGGTTCTATACATGACTATGAGGAGAAACATGAGTGAAACGGTCTCAATCCAAGGGAGGAACATCAAATGGACCAAATTTGGGAACCGGAAGAGGTAAGGAGTCCGAAATGTAGCTTTGTGCCTCCAAATGGTGGGAACTTACTTTTAGTGTATATGATGAACGAGACGGACCCATACTTACCCAAACATGGATTAATAGGTTCTATACATGACTATGAGGAGAAACATGAGTGAAACGGTCTCAATCCAAGGGAGGAACATCAAATGGACCAAATTTGGGAACCGGAAGAGGTAAGGAGTCCGAAATGTAGCTTTGTGCCTCCAAATGGTGGGAACTTACTTTTAGTGTATATGATGAACGAGACGGACCCATACTTACCCAAACATGGATTAATAGGTTCTATACATGACTATGAGGAGAAACATGAGTGAAACGGTCTCAATCCAAGGGAGGAACATCAAATGGACCAAATTTGGGAACCGGAAGAGGTAAGGAGTCCGAAATGTAGCTTTGTGCCTCCAAATGGTGGGAACTTACTTTTAGTGTATATGATGAACGAGACGGACCCATACTTACCCAAACATGGATTAATAGGTTCTATACATGACTATGAGGAGAAACATGAGTGAAACGGTCTCAATCCAAGGGAGGAACATCAAATGGACCAAATTTGGGAACCGGAAGAGGTAAGGAGTCCGAAATGTAGCTTTGTGCCTCCAAATGGTGGGAACTTACTTTTAGTGTATATGATGAACGAGACGGACCCATACTTACCCAAACATGGATTAATAGGTTCTATACATGACTATGAGGAGAAACATGAGTGAAACGGTCTCAATCCAAGGGAGGAACATCAAATGGACCAAATTTGGGAACCGGAAGAGGTAAGGAGTCCGAAATGTAGCTTTGTGCCTCCAAATGGTGGGAACTTACTTTTAGTGTATATGATGAACGAGACGGACCCATACTTACCCAAACATGGATTAATAGGTTCTATACATGACTATGAGGAGAAACATGAGTGAAACGGTCTCAATCCAAGGGAGGAACATCAAATGGACCAAATTTGGGAACCGGAAGAGGTAAGGAGTCCGAAATGTAGCTTTGTGCCTCCAAATGGTGGGAACTTACTTTTAGTGTATATGATGAACGAGACGGACCCATACTTACCCAAACATGGATTAATAGGTTCTATACATGACTATGAGGAGAAACATGAGTGAAACGGTCTCAATCCAAGGGAGGAACATCAAATGGACCAAATTTGGGAACCGGAAGAGGTAAGGAGTCCGAAATGTAGCTTTGTGCCTCCAAATGGTGGGAACTTACTTTTAGTGTATATGATGAACGAGACGGACCCATACTTACCCAAACATGGATTAATAGGTTCTATACATGACTATGAGGAGAAACATGAGTGAAACGGTCTCAATCCAAGGGAGGAACATCAAATGGACCAAATTTGGGAACCGGAAGAGGTAAGGAGTCCGAAATGTAGCTTTGTGCCTCCAAATGGTGGGAACTTACTTTTAGTGTATATGATGAACGAGACGGACCCATACTTACCCAAACATGGATTAATAGGTTCTATACATGACTATGAGGAGAAACATGAGTGAAACGGTCTCAATCCAAGGGAGGAACATCAAATGGACCAAATTTGGGAACCGGAAGAGGTAAGGAGTCCGAAATGTAGCTTTGTGCCTCCAAATGGTGGGAACTTACTTTTAGTGTATATGATGAACGAGACGGACCCATACTTACCCAAACATGGATTAATAGGTTCTATACATGACTATGAGGAGAAACATGAGTGAAACGGTCTCAATCCAAGGGAGGAACATCAAATGGACCAAATTTGGGAACCGGAAGAGGTAAGGAGTCCGAAATGTAGCTTTGTGCCTCCAAATGGTGGGAACTTACTTTTAGTGTATATGATGAACGAGACGGACCCATACTTACCCAAACATGGATTAATAGGTTCTATACATGACTATGAGGAGAAACATGAGTGAAACGGTCTCAATCCAAGGGAGGAACATCAAATGGACCAAATTTGGGAACCGGAAGAGGTAAGGAGTCCGAAATGTAGCTTTGTGCCTCCAAATGGTGGGAACTTACTTTTAGTGTATATGATGAACGAGACGGACCCATACTTACCCAAACATGGATTAATAGGTTCTATACATGACTATGAGGAGAAACATGAGTGAAACGGTCTCAATCCAAGGGAGGAACATCAAATGGACCAAATTTGGGAACCGGAAGAGGTAAGGAGTCCGAAATGTAGCTTTGTGCCTCCAAATGGTGGGAACTTACTTTTAGTGTATATGATGAACGAGACGGACCCATACTTACCCAAACATGGATTAATAGGTTCTATACATGACTATGAGGAGAAACATGAGTGAAACGGTCTCAATCCAAGGGAGGAACATCAAATGGACCAAATTTGGGAACCGGAAGAGGTAAGGAGTCCGAAATGTAGCTTTGTGCCTCCAAATGGTGGGAACTTACTTTTAGTGTATATGATGAACGAGACGGACCCATACTTACCCAAACATGGATTAATAGGTTCTATACATGACTATGAGGAGAAACATGAGTGAAACGGTCTCAATCCAAGGGAGGAACATCAAATGGACCAAATTTGGGAACCGGAAGAGGTAAGGAGTCCGAAATGTAGCTTTGTGCCTCCAAATGGTGGGAACTTACTTTTAGTGTATATGATGAACGAGACGGACCCATACTTACCCAAACATGGATTAATAGGTTCTATACATGACTATGAGGAGAAACATGAGTGAAACGGTCTCAATCCAAGGGAGGAACATCAAATGGACCAAATTTGGGAACCGGAAGAGGTAAGGAGTCCGAAATGTAGCTTTGTGCCTCCAAATGGTGGGAACTTACTTTTAGTGTATATGATGAACGAGACGGACCCATACTTACCCAAACATGGATTAATAGGTTCTATACATGACTATGAGGAGAAACATGAGTGAAACGGTCTCAATCCAAGGGAGGAACATCAAATGGACCAAATTTGGGAACCGGAAGAGGTAAGGAGTCCGAAATGTAGCTTTGTGCCTCCAAATGGTGGGAACTTACTTTTAGTGTATATGATGAACGAGACGGACCCATACTTACCCAAACATGGATTAATAGGTTCTATACATGACTATGAGGAGAAACATGAGTGAAACGGTCTCAATCCAAGGGAGGAACATCAAATGGACCAAATTTGGGAACCGGAAGAGGTAAGGAGTCCGAAATGTAGCTTTGTGCCTCCACATTGTGGGAACTTACTTGTAGTGTATATGATGAACTAGACGGACCCATACTTACCCAAACATGGATTAATAGGTTCTATACATGACTATGAGGAGAAACATGAATGAAACGGTCTCAATCCAAGGGAGGAACATCAAATGGACCAAATTTGGGAACCGGAAGAGGTAAGGAGTCCGAAATGTAGCTCTGTGCCTCCACATTGTGGGAACTTACTTGTAGTGTATATGATGAACTTACTTTTAGTGTATATGATGAACGAGACGGACCCATACTTACCCAAACATGGATTAATAGGTTCTATACATGACTATGAGGAGAAACATGAGTGAAACGGTCTCAATCCAAGGGAGGAACATCAAATGGACCAAATTTGGGAACCGGAAGAGGTAAGGAGTCCGAAATGTAGCTTGTGCCTCCAAATGGTGGGAACTTACTTTTAGTGTATATGATGAACGAGACGGACCCATACTTACCCAAACATGGATTAATAGGTTCTATACATGACTATGAGGAGAAACATGAGTGAAACGGTCT
>CACVBM020000801.1:0-10026 GCA_902728155.2 Microthlaspi erraticum
GTTCATCTTATACACTACATGTGAGTTTCCTCAATCTGGAGTCACAGAGGTACATTTCGGACTCCTTACCTCTTCCGGTTCCCAAATTTGGTCCATTTGATGTTCCTCCCTTGGATTGAGACCGTTTCACTCATGTTTGTCCTCATAGTCATGTGGAGAACCTATTAATCCATGTTTGGGTAAGTATGGGTCCATCTAGTTCATCTTATACACTACAAGTGAGTTTCCACAATGTGGAGGCACAGAGGTACATTTCGGACTCCTTACCTCTTCCGGTTCCCAAATTTGGTCCATTTGATGTTCCTCCCTTGGATTGAGACCGTTTCACTCATGTTTGTCCTCATAGTCATGTGGAGAACCTATTAATCCATGTTTGGGTAAGTATGGGTCCATCTAGTTCATCTTATACACTACAAGTGAGTTTCCACAATGTGGAGTCACAGAGGTACATTTCGGACTCCTTACCTCTTCCGGTTCCCAAATTTGGTCCATTTGATGTTCCTCCCTTGGATTGAGACCGTTTCACTCATGTTTGTCCTCATAGTCATGTGTAGAACCTATTAATCCATGTTTGGGTAAGTATGGGTCCATCTAGTTCATCTTATACACTACAAGTGAGTTTCCACAATGTGGAGTCACAGAGGTACATTTCGGACTCCTTACCTCTTCCGGTTCCCAAATTTGGTCCATTTGATGTTCCTCCCTTGGATTGAGACCGTTTCACTCATGTTTGTCCTCATAGTCATGTGTAGAACCTATTAATCCATGTTTGGGTAAGTATGGGTCCATCTAGTTCATCTTATACACTACAAGTGAGTTTCCACAATGTGGAGTCACAGAGGTACATTTCGGACTCCTTACCTCTTCCGGTTCCCAAATTTGGTCCATTTGATGTTCCTCCCTTGGATTGAGACCGTTTCACTCATGTTTGTCCTCATAGTCATGTGTAGAACCTATTAATCCATGTTTGGGTAAGTATGGGTCCATCTAGTTCATCTTATACACTACAAGTGAGTTTCCACAATGTGGAGTCACAGAGGTACATTTCGGACTCCTTACCTCTTCCGGTTCCCAAATTTGGTCCATTTGATGTTCCTCCCTTGGATTGAGACCGTTTCACTCTCCTCATCATGTGTAGAAGCCTATTAATCCATGTTTGGGTAAGTATGGGTCCATCTAGTTCATCTTATACACTACAAGTGAGTTTCCACAATGTGGAGGCACAGAGGTACATTTCGGACTCCTTACCTCTTCCGGTTCCCAAATTTGGTCCATTTGATGTTCCTCCCTTGGATTGAGACCGTTTCACTCATGTTTGTCCTCATAGTCATGTGTAGAACCTATTAATCCATGTTTGGGTAAGTATGGGTCCATCTAGTTCATCTTATACACTACAAGTGAGTTTCCACAATGTGGAGGCACAGAGGTACATTTCGGACTCCTTACCTCTTCCGGTTCCCAAATTTGGTCCATTTGATGTTCCTCCCTTGGATTGAGACCGTTTCACTCATGTTTGTCCTCATAGTCATGTGTAGAACCTATTAATCCATGTTTGGGTAAGTATGGGTCCATCTAGTTCATCTTATACACTACAAGTGAGTTTCCACAATGTGGAGGCACAGAGGTACATTTCGGACTCCTTACCTCTTCCGGTTCCCAAATTTGGTCCATTTGATGTTCCTCCCTTGGATTGAGACCGTTTCACTCATGTTTGTCCTCATAGTCATGTGGAGAACCTATTAATCCATGTTTGGGTAAGTATGGGTCCATCTAGTTCATCTTATACACTACAAGTGAGTTTCCACAATGTGGAGTCACAGAGGTACATTTCGGACTCCTTACCTCTTCCGGTTCCCAAATTTGGTCCATTTGATGTTCCTCCCTTGGATTGAGACCGTTTCACTCATGTTTGTCCTCATAGTCATGTGTAGAACCTATTAATCCATGTTTGGGTAAGTATGGGTCCATCTAGTTCATCTTATACACTACAAGTGAGTTTCCACAATGTGGAGTCACAGAGGTACATTTCGGACTCCTTACCTCTTCCGGTTCCCAAATTTGGTCCATTTGATGTTCCTCCCTTGGATTGAGACCGTTTCACTCATGTTTGTCCTCATAGTCATGTGTAGAACCTATTAATCCATGTTTGGGTAAGTATGGGTCCATCTAGTTCATCTTATACACTACAAGTGAGTTTCCACAATGTGGAGGCACAGAGGTACATTTCGGACTCCTTACCTCTTCCGGTTCCCAAATTTGGTCCATTTGATGTTCCTCCCTTGGATTGAGACCGTTTCACTCATGTTTGTCCTCATAGTCATGTGTAGAACTATTAATCCATGTTTGGGTAAGTATGGGTCCATCTAGTTCATCTTATACACTACAAGTGAGTTTCCACAATGTGGAGTCACAGAGGTACATTTCGGACTCCTTACCTCTTCCGGTTCCCAAATTTGGTCCATTTGATGTTCCTCCCTTGGATTGAGACCGTTTCACTCATGTTTGTCCTCATAGTCATGTGTAGAACCTATTAATCCATGTTTGGGTAAGTATGGGTCCATCTAGTTCATCTTATACACTACAAGTGAGTTTCCACAATGTGGAGGCACAGAGGTACATTTCGGACTCCTTACCTCTTCCGGTTCCCAAATTTGGTCCATTTGATGTTCCTCCCTTGGATTGAGACCGTTTCACTCATGTTTGTCCTCATAGTCATGTGTAGAACCTATTAATCCATGTTTGGGTAAGTATGGGTCCATCTAGTTCATCTTATACACTACAAGTGAGTTTCCACAATGTGGAGGCACAGAGGTACATTTCGGACTCCTTACCTCTTCCGGTTCCCAAATTTGGTCCATTTGATGTTCCTCCCTTGGATTGAGACCGTTTCACTCATGTTTGTCCTCATAGTCATGTGTAGAACCTATTAATCCATGTTTGGGTAAGTATGGGTCCATCTAGTTCATCTTATACACTACAAGTGAGTTTCCACAATGTGGAGTCACAGAGGTACATTTCGGACTCCTTACCTCTTCCGGTTCCCAAATTTGGTCCATTTGATGTTCCTCCCTTGGATTGAGACCGTTTCACTCATGTTTGTCCTCATAGTCATGTGTAGAACCTATTAATCCATGTTTGGGTAAGTATGGGTCCATCTAGTTCATCTTATACACTACAAGTGAGTTTCCACAATGTGGAGGCACAGAGGTACATTTCGGACTCCTTACCTCTTCCGGTTCCCAAATTTGGTCCATTTGATGTTCCTCCCTTGGATTGAGACCGTTTCACTCATGTTTGTCCTCATAGTCATGTGTAGAACCTATTAATCCATGTTTGGGTAAGTATGGGTCCATCTAGTTCATCTTATACACTACAAGTGAGTTTCCACAATGTGGAGGCACAGAGGTACATTTCGGACTCCTTACCTCTTCCGGTTCCCAAATTTGGTCCATTTGATGTTCCTCCCTTGGATTGAGACCGTTTCACTCATGTTTGTCCTCATAGTCATGTGTAGAACCTATTAATCCATGTTTGGGTAAGTATGGGTCCATCTAGTTCATCTTATACACTACAAGTGAGTTTCCACAATGTGGAGTCACAGAGGTACATTTCGGACTCCTTACCTCTTCCGGTTCCCAAATTTGGTCCATTTGATGTTCCTCCCTTGGATTGAGACCGTTTCACTCATGTTTGTCCTCATAGTCATGTGTAGAACCTATTAATCCATGTTTGGGTAAGTATGGGTCCATCTAGTTCATCTTATACACTACAAGTGAGTTTCCACAATGTGGAGGCACAGAGGTACATTTCGGACTCCTTACCTCTTCCGGTTCCCAAATTTGGTCCATTTGATGTTCCTCCCTTGGATTGAGACCGTTTCACTCATGTTTGTCCTCATAGTCATGTGTAGAACCTATTAATCCATGTTTGGGTAAGTATGGGTCCATCTAGTTCATCTTATACACTACAAGTGAGTTTCCACAATGTGGAGGCACAGAGGTACATTTCGGACTCCTTACCTCTTCCGGTTCCCAAATTTGGTCCATTTGATGTTCCTCCCTTGGATTGAGACCGTTTCACTCATGTTTGTCCTCATAGTCATGTGTAGAACCTATTAATCCATGTTTGGGTAAGTATGGGTCCATCTAGTTCATCTTATACACTACAAGTGAGTTTCCACAATGTGGAGGCACAGAGGTACATTTCGGACTCCTTACCTCTTCCGGTTCCCAAATTTGGTCCATTTGATGTTCCTCCCTTGGATTGAGACCGTTTCACTCATGTTTGTCCTCATAGTCATGTGGAGAACCTATTAATCCATGTTTGGGTAAGTATGGGTCCATCTAGTTCATCTTATACACTACAAGTGAGTTTCCACAATGTGGAGTCACAGAGGTACATTTCGGACTCCTTACCTCTTCCGGTTCCCAAATTTGGTCCATTTGATGTTCCTCCCTTGGATTGAGACCGTTTCACTCATGTTTGTCCTCATAGTCATGTGTAGAACTATTAATCCATGTTTGGGTAAGTATGGGTCCATCTAGTTCATCTTATACACTACAAGTGAGTTTCCACAATGTGGAGGCACAGAGGTACATTTCGGACTCCTTACCTCTTCCGGTTCCCAAATTTGGTCCATTTGATGTTCCTCCCTTGGATTGAGACCGTTTCACTCATGTTTGTCCTCATAGTCATGTGTAGAACCTATTAATCCATGTTTGGTAAGTATGGGTCCATCTAGTTCATCTTATACACTACAAGTGAGTTTCCACAATGTGGAGGCACAGAGGTACATTTCGGACTCCTTACCTCTTCCGGTTCCCAAATTTGGTCCATTTGATGTTCCTCCCTTGGATTGAGACCGTTTCACTCATGTTTGTCCTCATAGTCATGTGTAGAAGCTATTAATCCATGTTTGGTAAGTATGGGTCCATCTAGTTCATCTTATACACTACAAGTGAGTTTCCACAATGTGGAGGCACAGAGGTACATTTCGGACTCCTTACCTCTTCCGGTTCCCAAATTTGGTCCATTTGATGTTCCTCCCTTGGATTGAGACCGTTTCACTCATGTTTGTCCTCATAGTCATGTGTAGAACCTATTAATCCATGTTTGGTAAGTATGGGTCCATCTAGTTCATCTTATACACTACAAGTGAGTTTCCACAATGTGGAGGCACAGAGGTACATTTCGGACTCCTTACCTCTTCCGGTTCCCAAATTTGGTCCATTTGATGTTCCTCCCTTGGATTGAGACCGTTTCACTCATGTTTGTCCTCATAGTCATGTGTAGAACTATTAATCCATGTTTGGTAAGTATGGGTCCATCTAGTTCATCTTATACACTACAAGTGAGTTTCCACAATGTGGAGGCACAGAGGTACATTTCGGACTCCTTACCTCTTCCGGTTCCCAAATTTGGTCCATTTGATGTTCCTCCCTTGGATTGAGACCGTTTCACTCATGTTTGTCCTCATAGTCATGTGTAGAACTATTAATCCATGTTTGGTAAGTATGGGTCCATCTAGTTCATCTTATACACTACAAGTGAGTTTCCACAATGTGGAGGCACAGAGGTACATTTCGGACTCCTTACCTCTTCCGGTTCCCAAATTTGGTCCATTTGATGTTCCTCCCTTGGATTGAGACCGTTTCACTCATGTTTGTCCTCATAGTCATGTGTAGAACTATTAATCCATGTTTGGGTAAGTATGGGTCCATCTAGTTCATCTTATACACTACAAGTGAGTTTCCACAATGTGGAGGCACAGAGGTACATTTCGGACTCCTTACCTCTTCCGGTTCCCAAATTTGGTCCATTTGATGTTCCTCCCTTGGATTGAGACCGTTTCACTCATGTTTGTCCTCATAGTCATGTGTAGAACCTATTAATCCATGTTTGGGTAAGTATGGGTCCATCTAGTTCATCTTATACACTACAAGTGAGTTTCCACAATGTGGAGGCACAGAGGTACATTTCGGACTCCTTACCTCTTCCGGTTCCCAAATTTGGTCCATTTGATGTTCCTCCCTTGGATTGAGACCGTTTCACTCATGTTTGTCCTCATAGTCATGTGTAGAACCTATTAATCCATGTTTGGTAAGTATGGGTCCATCTAGTTCATCTTATACACTACAAGTGAGTTTCCACAATGTGGAGGCACAGAGGTACATTTCGGACTCCTTACCTCTTCCGGTTCCCAAATTTGGTCCATTTGATGTTCCTCCCTTGGATTGAGACCGTTTCACTCATGTTTGTCCTCATAGTCATGTGTAGAACCTATTAATCCATGTTTGGTAAGTATGGGTCCATCTAGTTCATCTTATACACTACAAGTGAGTTTCCACAATGTGGAGGCACAGAGGTACATTTCGGACTCCTTACCTCTTCCGGTTCCCAAATTTGGTCCATTTGATGTTCCTCCCTTGGATTGAGACCGTTTCACTCATGTTTGTCCTCATAGTCATGTGTAGAACCTATTAATCCATGTTTGGGTAAGTATGGGTCCATCTAGTTCATCTTATACACTACAAGTGAGTTTCCACAATGTGGAGGCACAGAGGTACATTTCGGACTCCTTACCTCTTCCGGTTCCCAAATTTGGTCCATTTGATGTTCCTCCCTTGGATTGAGACCGTTTCACTCATGTTTGTCCTCATAGTCATGTGTAGAACCTATTAATCCATGTTTGGTAAGTATGGGTCCATCTAGTTCATCTTATACACTACAAGTGAGTTTCCACAATGTGGAGGCACAGAGGTACATTTCGGACTCCTTACCTCTTCCGGTTCCCAAATTTGGTCCATTTGATGTTCCTCCCTTGGATTGAGACCGTTTCACTCATGTTTGTCCTCATAGTCATGTGTAGAAGCTATTAATCCATGTTTTGGTAAGTATGGGTCCATCTATGTTCATCTTATACACTACAAGTGAGTTTCCACAATGTGGAGGCACAGAGGTACATTTCGGACTCCTTACCTCTTCCGGTTCCCAAATTTGGTCCATTTGATGTTCCTCCCTTGGATTGAGACCGTTTCACTCATGTTTGTCCTCATAGTCATGTGTAGAAGCTATTAATCCATGTTTTGGTAAGTATGGGTCCATCTAGTTCATCTTATACACTACAAGTGAGTTTCCACAATGTGGAGGCACAGAGGTACATTTCGGACTCCTTACCTCTTCCGGTTCCCAAATTTGGTCCATTTGATGTTCCTCCCTTGGATTGAGACCGTTTCACTCATGTTTGTCCTCATAGTCATGTGTAGAAGCTATTAATCCATGTTTTGGTAAGTATGGGTCCATCTAGTTCATCTTATACACTACAAGTGAGTTTCCACAATGTGGAGGCACAGAGGTACATTTCGGACTCCTTACCTCTTCCGGTTCCCAAATTTGGTCCATTTGATGTTCCTCCCTTGGATTGAGACCGTTTCACTCATGTTTGTCCTCATAGTCATGTGTAGAAGCTATTAATCCATGTTTTGGTAAGTATGGGTCCATCTAGTTCATCTTATACACTACAAGTGAGTTTCCACAATGTGGAGGCACAGAGGTACATTTCGGACTCCTTACCTCTTCCGGTTCCCAAATTTGGTCCATTTGATGTTCCTCCCTTGGATTGAGACCGTTTCACTCATGTTTGTCCTCATAGTCATGTGTAGAAGCTATTAATCCATGTTTTGGTAAGTATGGGTCCATCTAGTTCATCTTATACACTACAAGTGAGTTTCCACAATGTGGAGGCACAGAGGTACATTTCGGACTCCTTACCTCTTCCGGTTCCCAAATTTGGTCCATTTGATGTTCCTCCCTTGGATTGAGACCGTTTCACTCATGTTTGTCCTCATAGTCATGTGTAGAAGCTATTAATCCATGTTTTGGTAAGTATGGGTCCATCTAGTTCATGTTCATTCCAATACACTACAAGTGAGTTTCCACAATGTGGAGGCACAGAGGTACATTTCGGACTCCTTACCTCTTCCGGTTCCCAAATTTGGTCCATTTGATGTTCCTCCCTTGGATTGAGACCGTTTCACTCATGTTTGTCCTCATAGTCATGTGTAGAAGCTATTAATCCATGTTTTGGTAAGTATGGGTCCATCTAGTTCATCTTATACACTACAAGTGAGTTTCCACAATGTGGAGGCACAGAGGTACATTTCGGACTCCTTACCTCTTCCGGTTCCCAAATTTGGTCCATTTGATGTTCCTCCCTTGGATTGAGACCGTTTCACTCATGTTTGTCCTCATAGTCATGTGTAGAAGCTATTAATCCATGTTTTGGTAAGTATGGGTCCATCTAGTTCATCTTATACACTACAAGTGAGTTTCCACAATGTGGAGGCACAGAGGTACATTTCGGACTCCTTACCTCTTCCGGTTCCCAAATTTGGTCCATTTGATGTTCCTCCCTTGGATTGAGACCGTTTCACTCATGTTTGTCCTCATAGTCATGTGTAGAAGCTATTAATCCATGTTTTGGTAAGTATGGGTCCATCTAGTTCATCTTATACACTACAAGTGAGTTTCCACAATGTGGAGGCACAGAGGTACATTTCGGACTCCTTACCTCTTCCGGTTCCCAAATTTGGTCCATTTGATGTTCCTCCCTTGGATTGAGACCGTTTCACTCATGTTTGTCCTCATAGTCATGTGTAGAAGCTATTAATCCATGTTTTGGTAAGTATGGGTCCATCTAGTTCATCTTATACACTACAAGTGAGTTTCCACAATGTGGAGGCACAGAGGTACATTTCGGACTCCTTACCTCTTCCGGTTCCCAAATTTGGTCCATTTGATGTTCCTCCCTTGGATTGAGACCGTTTCACTCATGTTTGTCCTCATAGTCATGTGTAGAAGCTATTAATCCATGTTTTGGTAAGTATGGGTCCATCTAGTTCATCTTATACACTACAAGTGAGTTTCCACAATGTGGAGGCACAGAGGTACATTTCGGACTCCTTACCTCTTCCGGTTCCCAAATTTGGTCCATTTGATGTTCCTCCCTTGGATTGAGACCGTTTCACTCATGTTTGTCCTCATAGTCATGTGTAGAAGCTATTAATCCATGTTTTGGTAAGTATGGGTCCATCTAGTTCATCTTATACACTACAAGTGAGTTTCCTCAATGTGGAGTCACAGAGGTACATTTCGGACTCCTTACCTCTTCCGGTTCCCAAATTTGGTCCATTTGATGTTCCTCCCTTGGATTGAGACCGTTTCACTCATGTTTGTCCTCATAGTCATGTGGAGAACCTATTAATCCATGTTTGGGTAAGTATGGGTCCATCTAGTTCATCTTATACACTACAAGTGAGTTTCCTCAATGTGGAGTCACAGAGGTACATTTCGGACTCCTTACCTCTTCCGGTTCCCAAATTTGGTCCATTTGATGTTCCTCCCTTGGATTGAGACCGTTTCACTCATGTTTGTCCTCATAGTCATGTGGAGAACCTATTAATCCATGTTTGGGTAAGTATGGGTCCATCTAGTTCATCTTATACACTACAAGTGAGTTTCCTCAATGTGGAGTCACAGAGGTACATTTCGGACTCCTTACCTCTTCCGGTTCCCAAATTTGGTCCATTTGATGTTCCTCCCTTGGATTGAGACCGTTTCACTCATGTTTGTCCTCATAGTCATGTGGAGAACCTATTAATCCATGTTTGGGTAAGTATGGGTCCATCTAGTTCATCTTATACACTACAAGTGAGTTTCCTCAATGTGGAGTCACAGAGGTACATTTCGGACTCCTTACCTCTTCCGGTTCCCAAATTTGGTCCATTTGATGTTCCTCCCTTGGATTGAGACCGTTTCACTCATGTTTGTCCTCATAGTCATGTGGAGAACCTATTAATCCATGTTTGGGTAAGTATGGGTCCATCTAGTTCATCTTATACACTACAAGTGAGTTTCCTCAATCTGGAGTCACAGAGGTACATTTCGGACTCCTTACCTCTTCCGGTTCCCAAATTTGGTCCATTTGATGTTCCTCCCTTGGATTGAGACCGTTTCACTCATGTTTGT